>CAUYON010052628.1:0-15251 GCA_963573935.1 Arctocebus calabarensis
CCACAACAAAGGGCCGTGCCTGTGGCTCAGGGAGTAGGGCGCCGGCCCCATATACCGGAGGTGGTGGGTTCAAACCTGGCCCCAGCCAGAAACTGAAAACACACACAACAAAACCCTACAACAAACAAAAACTAAAAAAAAAAAAAAGTATGATTTATTTTTAGGCTAACAGAAGTAACAGGAATAAAGCAAATCTATTTCAGGCAGTGAAAAGGGCTCAGGTCACGAAATATTAAGGAAGTAATAAAAATTTCTTTCCTTTAAGGCAACAGAATGTCTACTTAACAGATATTGTGTTCCTACTCTGCATTCCAGGTACTGTGAAACCAGGCATTAGGAAGCCACCAATTAGTTTCAAGGAATAAAGCAAGGGATGATGTTCCCCACAAACTCTGACTTCAGTCTGAGTCGTTCCCTCCACATGATCTTGAGCTAAGGCAAAAAAGAAGAACCTGAAATGTGTTCCAAAGCTCCTTTGAAGATAAAGCTCTAGTTTATACTACAGTTGAAGTTTACTTCCAAAATGGACAAAGCTCTCAACAAAAAAGTCTGAAAAAAGAAATCTTTCTTACCCAATCATTCTAAGCACTTGTTACACTCACAGACAAGAGAGGGAGCACTCTCCAAAAGGTATGACGCAGGGGTTTCTAAACAATACCTCCTGCTCTTTGGCAATTAATCTCTTTAGATCAGGCCCGAACTACCTCCTGGCGCCCACTAGACGTAAGGCCCGGGCTCAACGTTGTTGAACAAGCTCATTGTATACGCAACTACGACAACATGGGAGGCAGAGGGCAATTTCTGTTTTATTAGATCCCTTTTTTTAAAGTTCAGGCGAATGAGGCCTCGTGTAGGTGGAAAAGCAGTGCAAAAAGGGCAAAAGTCGACTAGGAACCAACTCCGATTTCCCCTGAATTCTACCGCACCTTCCCCACCCAGGGCTTTGAGAAGAATAAATTCCCCGAAAACTCAATTCCAGAGAGGGTCCCCCGAAGGTCACCCACCTCACGCACAGGGAGGGAACCCTGAAGCTGCTGCGATAAAGAAGCCACGGAGCTCCCGGGGTGAGGGGCCCGACCCTGGAGTGCGAGGTGCACCCCTGCAAGGTTCTCAGACCAGAGCTGGGGTCCCCCTTCCCCGTCCAGGCCTGCCCGGTCTTCACCGCGCGTCCCTCCCAAGGCGGGCCTCGCGCACTTACCCCCGGTTAGGACCCTTAGGGATGAACCAAGGCACAATGAAGCCGACGAAACCCCAGAACACGCTCATCACAATTAGAGGCACCGTGAGGCCGTGATAGGCCATGGTTGCCGCGGAAGCCGCCAGCCACGGCCCCCCAGCAAAATATTCTTAATCTAACAATTTTACCTGCCATAGTCATAAACATGAAAGGAGCCAGTTTAAGTTAAGGAGCCACATTCATTCTTAGGTTTCCGGGATGAAAGGGAAGAAAGTTGAATGTTTGGAAGAACTTAATTTTCTGTTGTTCAAATGCAGTGCTTTTCACCTTTTTAGAGTAGCTGAATTTTAACAAGTAAAACGAGAGCTTCTCTGATTGAAGGCAGAAACAAAGCGTGGCCCATATGGCCTTTCCTTGCCTTTCTCACTGACCCCTAAGTTGCATCGTTTGAACCTCAGGGCTTTAAGAAGGCAGCAGATTCCAGTGTCTTATAGTACAAGTGCTCTTTGGGTGGACTAAGGGTTCAGTGAGTTTGTTCTCTCATACAGTCTTCTTGTTCTTCCTTCCACCATCTCTCAGATGAAGTACAGGCCATCGCAACTCTAATTGAGAAGCAGGCACAGATTGTGGTGAAACCCAGGATGGTGTCAGAAGAAGAGAAGCAGAGAAAAGCTGCCCTCCTGGCCCAGTATGCTGATGTGACAGATGAAGAGGAATATCCTTTCTGGGGTCTTGGCACCATTCCCTGAGTCTCAAGCCAGAAATGTTTGCTGGTTTACAGTGACCTTTGGAAAGTTTCCCGTTTTTCTCTATAGCTTAACTTTCCCCTTCTAAAGTGTTATGGCCCTTTTGGCTATGAGGAATGATATTGGAAGAGTTGATACTAGACTTGTGTTTTTCTTTTTCTTTTTTTTTTTTAGAGACAGAACCTCAAGCTGTCACCCTGGGTAGAGTGCAGTAGCATCCACAGCTCACAGCAACCTCCAATTCCTGGGCTCAAGCGATTCTCCTGCCTCTGCCTCCCAAGTAGCTGGGACCACAGGCGCCTGCCACAACGCCCGGCCATTTTTTAGTTGCAGCCAACATTGTTGTTTGGCGGGCCCGGGCTGGATTCGAACCCGCCAGCTCATGTGTACGTGGCTGGCGCCTTAGCCTGTCGAGCCTAGACTTGTGTTTTTCAACACATCAGAATATTCCTAAAAACTTCAATGTAAAACAAATGATGCTTTAATGGGCCAATTATATTGTGCTTTAAGACTAGAAGATACAGCAATGATTCCTAATATTATATAACACTTTTTCTCCTTTTTTTAGAGCTAGGGTTTCACTCTGTCCACTGGTATACAGTGGCTTAATCATAGCTTCTTATAGCTTCAAACTCCTGGGCTCAAGCAATCCTGCTTCAACTCCTCGTAGCTGGGACTACAAGTATGTATTACAGCACAGGGCTTTTACATATATATAAATGTAAATTTTTTTTTTTTTTTTTTTTTGGTGGAGGTGGAATCTCCCTATGTTGTCCAGCCTCGTCATAAACTACTGGTCTCAAGTGATCCTCTTCCTCAGTCTCTAGGAGTCTCAATCCTGTTGTTTTACAGATGTAAGCCACTGTGCCCAGCCTATATAATACGTCTATATAACACATTTGTAGACAGTGTAGTATCACATATACAACCCATCTTTATGTTCTTTCCCTGCCAATAAAGAAACCAAGACACTTAAGAGGTGATTGGGTGATCAGAGGTATTCAGAATTAGTGGTAAAACCAGGACTAGAACCTGGATATTTTTGGGTGAAGGATTCTCTAAATTAGGAGCAGTTTCATTTGAATCTTCTTTTTTTATGTGAGCACATAGTTAAAAGTAAGCCTGAAACGCCAAGTAATGCCCAAGTAGAACTGAGATGTGAGTGGGAACTGTGCAAAAAGAAAATGTTGCTATGAGGGGCTGGTTAGTTCAAACTTCAGATTTATTTAGGAAATGTTTCACTTACTATTTGAATGAAGTATGTGCCACAGAGCGCAGTGGACATCATACTGGAAATGTCACCTATTACTCAACTAGTGTAGGAAAGACTTTTTGACATCTTTGAGGCTGGTTTCCCTTCTGGTTTTTTTTCTCATGACTTTTCTCGCCAGGGTTGGCAGAGTTATGGTTCAAATAATAAAATTTCAGTTCTTGGCTAGAAAATAACTTTCAAAGCAGTGGTTCTCCTGGAGGACTTGTTAAAACAGATTGCTGGGCTTTATGGCACTAGAGTTTCTGATTTAGTTGGTTTGGGGTAGGGCCTAAGAATGTGCATTTCTAACAAGTTTCCTGAGGGTCTAGGACACAAACTTTTTAGCCTCTAAGAAAAGGATCTGACAAAAGCTCTGAACAGTTTTCTAAAGATGAATCTCCTGGGTTTATTGTCACATCCCTAACAGTGTTCTTTCTCCATTCAGTGTGCTTTACCTAGCCACCAGTCTATTGCATGTTGTCTACTGTTAGGTTGGAATGTGCCAAATTTTGTTTTCCATACAACTTTCCTTAACATCACTCACTGAAGCAGATGAGAAGGATGATTCAGGTGCCACAACAATGAACATTGGTTCTGACAAATGTATCCTTCTGTGTCCATCCCCATGTGTTTCTCCATAGAATCCTCTGGAGGGTCAGTTTTATTTTGCTGTCATTGCCAGGGCCTTCCTTTACTTCCAGGAAATCATAGCATGCCAGCCCTGGAAGCCCCATTCCTAGGACAGTCCCAGATAGATTAGCTTGAAGGAAGGATTTCTAAGGGAAAATAAGAATCTACACTCTTTGTATGTAGCTCTGTATGTTACTCAGCACTATGGAAACAATTTTATTTTTATCCTCAAAAACCTAATAATTTGTTGGAAAGAAAACACAAACATATACTTTAAGCTTAAAATATGGACATATTGAAACATATGTGCTGAGGAAGTTCTCTACCAACAGAATAATTTATGAGCTCCTTACCGGAGAAGGCAGATTTAGAAATCCACCTTAAAGGCGATGAATATGGTGGATTATCAGAGGCAAGAAGATTATTTCAGGGAGACTCATTTGAAAGCAGTAAAGTACAAAAGTCATTATAGAGAGGACCTTGTCTATATTAACAGATTTTATTTTTAAAGTCACAAGAAATGAGGGGTAAAGTTTTTGGCTAGGTATTTTGTAACTAAATTGTTAAACTCTTCCTATTGCCTCTAAAGTCAGTGTTTATGGTTTTCACTTAAGCTTTAATTCTAGGGAAAACAAATTGATAAAGTTTAGTAAGGTTAAACATCTTGTTTAACTCTTTTGAAGTATTTTAATAGTGCCAAAGACGTAAACATTTAGTCAGTTACATTAATATTCTATTGGCTAAAATTAGCTTAGATTTTCTAACAATATTCTGCCATTGAATAAGTACTTATTCTAGGAAGAAATATTTTGATAAAATATTTTAACACATTGTTGACTGGTCATGAGTTAACTTGTGTTTTCATGCCTAAACATTGTTGACTAATCACATGTTAACTCATGTTTGCACTTGCATTAGCTATTGCAATTTTTAAAAAACACAAGGTAATGTAGGAGATTATAAAAGCTTTCTTGACTGTGTTCAGTCTGATCACTTTATTATAAAAAATTATTTTTATAGGTATTCAGGTTTTTTTGCAGTTTTTGGCCAGGGTTGGGTTTGAACCTGCCACCTCTTGGAATATGGGGCCAGCACCCTACTCCTTGAGCCACAGGCACCACCCAATATTCAGGTTTTTATTACAATTCTAGTATTGTCGTAATTTCAACCATGATGGATTGTGATGGTGAAGAATTTTTCAGTGAATTATATGCAGATGCTTTATCTGTCTGAGTGATTTTGAAAAATTTTGTAGTGATCTGGAAAATGATAGCTTATCAGAAGACAGTTATGAATCTGATATTAGACCACCAAAACAGCAAAAAAGAAATGTAAGGGTCAGACGAGGTGTCTCATGCCTGTAATTTTAGCATCTGGGAGGTGAAGGCCAGTGGATTGCCTGAGCTCATGAGTTTGAGACCAGCCTGAGCCAGAGCAAGATCCCATCTCTTAAAAATAGCCGGGTGTTGTGGTGGGCTCCTGTAGTCCCAGGTACTTGGGAGGCTGAGACAAGGGAATCACTTAAGCCTAAGAGTTTGAGGTCACTGTGAGCTATGATGCCACAGCATTCTACCCAGGTGACAAAGTAAGACTGTCTCAAAAAAAAAGGAAAAGAAAAGAAATGTAATAGAATCTCATAGTGAAAGTGATTTTGTGGAAGAATAGATTGAAAATGATATCACATCAATCTTGGAAGATTATACAAATATTTCTGGTTTAATTGTTGAACTTAGTGATCCACAGAGTATCAGTGAAGTGATGGATTTACTTTTTGATAATTTTTTTGGATTTTGTTGTCACTTAAATCAATTTATACTCCCACCAAATGGAACAATTTTACAAAAACTCTGCTAAAACTTACCATAGATGGAAGTTACACTAGTGATATAAGGAAGTTACTCAGTTTATGGATATCAATGGGACAAACAATAACAAAAAAAACACATGCAGAGATTACTAGTCAACAGACCCTTTGGTTGAAATGCCAATATTTCCTAAAACTATGCCCAGAATGAGGTCAAGCAAATCCTTACATTTTTTCATTTTAGTGATAATTCACAAACTACTTTAGTGAAGACAGATTTTATAAAATTAGGCCCTTTTTGGATTACAAAATTTTAGTCTTTGTATATACTGACAGGAGCTATCCCTAGATGAAGCAATGGTACTATATAGAGGAAATATCAGCTTCAGAACATATATAACCCTGCAGATAACAAAATGTGGGATTTTAGTGAGAATGCTTTGTAAAAGTAAGACTGGCTACATTTGCAACTTAAGATAGGTAAAAAGGGCTTGGCACCTGTAGCTCAGTGGCTAGGGTGCCAGCCATATACACCGAAGGTGGTGGGTTAGAATCCAGCCCCAGCCTGCCAAACAACGACAACCACAACTAAAAAATAGCCGGGCATTATGGATGGGCGCCTGTAGTCCCAGCTATTTGGGAGGCTGAGGCAAGAGAATTATTTAAGCCCAAGAGTTAGAGGTTGCTATGAGCTGTGATGCCATGGCACACTCTAACCAGGGCGGCAGTTTGAGACTCTGTCTCAAAAAAAACAAAAGGTAGGTAAAAAGTTACAAGAAATTATATTGCCCATCTTAGAGCCATAGTCTGATTCTTGGCATCATGTATATACCAAGATAATGATTACAATAGCATTTCTACAGGTGAAATATTATTGGAAAGTACTAGTCTGTGGTACTATAAGGGAGAACTGTGGCTTGCCAGAGGTACTAAAGAAAAGTCAAAGAATTTTCAGAGGGGTAAATTACTTTTGCAGAAAGGACCCATTGTTGTTATCACATGGAAAGATAAAGGGCTAGTGGTATGATAATATCAGTGACATGAGATAGCGCTGCATAAAAAAATTGCCTGTCTGGGCAGCACCTGTGGCTCAGTGAGTAGGGTGCTGTCCTCATATACCAAGGGTGGCAGGTTCGAACCAGGCCCCAGCCAAACTGCAACAAAAAAATAGCCAGGCTTTATGGCAGGCACCTGTAGTCCCAGTTACTCAGGAAGCTGAGGCAAGAGAATCGCCTAAGCCTAAGGGCTGGAGGTTGCTGTGAGCTGTGATGCCATGGCACTGTACCGAGGGTAACAAAGTGAGACTCTTGTCTCTTCAAAAAAAAACAATTACCTGTCAACAATGTGTTTAAAATTTAGGTTAAGATAAGTCTGAAAGTGATTCTTATTCCAAGGGATATTTTTACAGTTTTATAATGGTAGCTATAGGATTTTCAGTTAGACCAAAGATAAACATAGGAACTTTATTTTAGGCTAGCAATAGGTAGAGACTGTTCAGGACTCAGCATGTGGAGAGAAGTCAGCCAGAATTGAGGAAAGAGAGCAGTAGTCGTGATCTTGTGACTTGTTCTCTAATCCCTTCCTTAACTCACCTGTAGCTCTTTTCCGAAACACCAATGTGGAAGATGTCCTCAATGCCCGAAAACTGGAGCGAGAATCACTTCGGGATGAGTCCCAAAGGAAGAAGGAACAGGACAAGCTGCAGAGGGAGCGAGACAAACTGGCCAAACAGGAGCGCAAGGAAAAGGAAAAGAAAAGGACACAGAGAGGGGAACGAAAGCGATAACCTTGGTCTAGTCTTATTTCCCCCATCCATGAACTTCATCACACAGCAACCAGTTGTGCACATGTATATTTAAGAAAAATGAAAGGACATTGCAAAGTGGTTTCCCAAGGCATTTCCCCTTTTGTTTACATGGTCAAAAGGAAAATCACAATCACTTTTAATTACAAAATGTGCCATGTTTTGGTGGTGTGGGCAGTCAGATTATTACAGTTGATGTCTATACCAAAGATCTGGAATGGGGGCAACCTTTATATTTTAATACTAAAGTCCTATGCTCCTTTGGCCACTTTATAAAGTCTTCCCTCACTTGCAGTAAATAGCAAAAGGATTCAGAAAGTTAACACAGTTTTCATCCTGAAGGAGTGGAAAAATGATCACTCCTTCCCTCAGATGAAATGTGGGAGTGTTCATGTGTTGGAGGCAGTATTCACTCTTAAATGTAGCATTGTTTTGTGGTTGAAATAGCTAATGAAGAGCCCTCCTTGGCTCCCAGATTTTATGTTACATGGCAGCAAAGTAGGAAAATGTGAAGAAATTAATGGATGCTGTCCTGGATCTGAGAATGATTTTTTAAAAACATTTTAGCCTATGGGAGGAAAAGAAGTAACCTAAAATAGAGATAGTTACATATTTTTCCTCATCTAGGCTATTTAAGGATGTGTCACTGTTGGATGTCATTGTCACTGCAAGAATATCATTGTTAACTAAATTCATTTTTTTACAATCATGAATCCTCTTGAGTGCTAGTAGAGATTTTAGTACTGATTTTCCCTAAAACATGAGTATTAATAATAATTCCTCGGTTAGGGAAGCTGGAGGAATTGCCCTTTTAAGGAAGAAACACTGGAAATCTCTGCTAACGAAGCTATTTGAGTGTACATAGTAGGCACTGAACAAATTTATTGAATAACTAAATGTAAAACTGCTTGGGAGTCAAAAATGAGTAGAAACTCTCCATTTCTACTCTTGTCAAAAGCCACATTCAATTATAAATAGGGATCTGCTCTGCTTCAGGCAGCAGACGTTTTAGAAATCTAAGGAGAACAATTTCTCTGACAAGACAAAATAGATATTTTATACCAGGGGCTGGCAAACTACTGCCAAATTTGGCCCAGTCTGGTTTTGTATGGTGCAAACCAAAAATGATTTTTAGATTTCTAAAGGGTTAGGAAAAATAAGTGACAGAGACCATATGTAGTCTGTAAAACTTAAAATATTTATTACCTGGCCCTTTGGAGGAAAAGTTTTCCAGCCTCTGTTTTATGCCATTATCTATGAGATTAACAAAAACTTTTACCTTTTTTATGCAGAAGGTAAAAAAAGCATGGTTAAGGAAAAGGAGATGTATTGCCTCTTCATATACTCCTATAACCGTGGCATTTCAGAAAACATAAAAAACACCTTTTAAAAAATAAATTTTATTTAAATCACTGTCTTCTGACTTACTTTGATTTCTTCCATCTACCCATGGGAATAAAATGTGTGTGAGTAGTCAGTTAGGAATGTGTTGATTTATATTTCATGCTTCGTTTTGATTAGCTCTATAAACTTAATTCCATAGTCGAACATCTTCCTGGAATCCATAAATTCTGTTTTCCTTTCTGTAAAGTAGAGGTTAGATCAGGAAGGTTTATCATGTTTTGGGACATCAGTAAATTGGCTTTTAAGTACTGTTGGAGTCTTAGTTCTTTATGTGGTAGTTACCAACAGGTTGTGGCTATGGAATTTGGCAAAGCCTATATTAACCCTTATTTGGGGATTTGGTCTGTTCTCACTTTGATTTTTGTCTCCGAAGGAGTCAGGTTAGATAAATGAACCTTTGAAAGGTCCTTTTTTCCATTTATTAGTTGATGTCACAGTTAAGTATGCAGTCAAACTAAAGCTTATAACCAAAAAAAGAATCATCTCATTAGGCTTTAAGTAAGGGTATCCACTTAACTCAGGTGCTAATGCTAAAGGTCTAAAATGTCCAGTATTGCAATGGACAGAACTGCATTTTAAGTGGTAACATTGAGTTTTAGGCTAAATTTGGGATTTTAGTCATAATTCCCAACCCCCCAAAACTTTACAGTAGCAAATTATTCAAGTGGGAAAGGATATTGACATAATAAAGACAATTTTCTTTTTTCTTTTTTTTTTTTTTTTTGTAGAGACAGAGTCTCACTTTGTAACCCTCGGTAGAGTGTCGTGGCGTCACACAGCTCACAGCAACCTCCATCTCCTGGGCTTAGGCCTCTCTTGCCTCAGCCTCCCGAGTAGCTAGGACTACAGGCGCCCACCACAATGCCCGGCTTAATAAAGATAATTTTCAAGTACCTTTGTATAGATTGCTTTTTCCATTAAAAAAAAACAAACAATACTTACCTGGCAGGGGAGATACCATGATCATGAAGGTGGTTTTCCCAGGGTGAGGCTCATCCCTTGCACCCTAGATATGTTGACCCCTGTGATTTCCCCAAATGTGGGAAACTCAACTGCATAATTTGTGGTAGTTTGAGTATTTTGCAAAATTAAAAAAAAAACAAAAACGAATGACTATGTCAGATTCTTTTGGGTAAGAAATGGGAGCATCAAGACCGAATATGGTGGCTCACGCCTATAATCCTAGCACTCTGGGAGGCTGAAGCAGGTTGATTGCCTTAGCTCAGGAGTTTAGACCCTCTTTTCTGAAAATAGCCAGGCGTCGTGGCAGGTGCCTGTAGTCCCAGCTACTCAGGAGGCTGAGGCAAGAGAATCGCTTGAGCCCAAAAGTTTGAGGTTGCTATGAGCTACGACACCACTAACTCTACCAAGGGTGACAAAGTGAGACTCCATCTCCAAAAAAAAAAAAAAAAAAGGGAATATCACTTTTATCAGTTTCACTGCGAACTTTGTGATGATTTTGTTTTTGTAGGTTATAATCAGAAGTACAATACAGGCTGGGTGCAGCAGCACACACCTGTAATCCTAGCACTCTAGGAGGCTGAGGTGGGAGGATTGCTTGAGCTCAGGAGGTCGAGACCAGCCTGAGCAAGAGTGAGACCCCATCTCTGCTAAACAGAAAAATTAGCCAGTATGGTGGCATGTACGTAGTCTCAGCTACTTGGGAGGCTAAGGCAGGAGGAATGCTTGAGCCTAGGCATTTGAGATTGCAGTGTGCTATGATGACACCACTGCACTTTTATCTGGAGCAACAGAATGAGACTCTGTCCCACCCTAAAGGAAAGAAAAAAAGTATAATACGTAAGAACCACTAGATGGTTCAATAGGTAGGTATAATATTGAAAGGGACAAACCAGCTAATTTAAAAATAATCTGGTAACGTGATCAATAAATTTTCAAAAACTTTTTAAGTCTTTAAATTTCAAAATATTAAGGGGGTACAAATGTTTTAGGTTCCATTTGTACCTAAAATGGATGGGTTTTGTAATGCTTGAGTCCCAGCTTTTGGTGTGCCTATCACCCAAATAGTATTCATTGTACCCATTAGGTAGATTTGTCCCCCTTCCCATGCTCCCCCCACTTGATTTCCACTGAGTTTTTCTCATCTCTATGCACATCTGTGTTTATTGGTTAGTTCTAATTTAATAATACATCTGGTGTTTGTTTTTCCATTCTATTTTTTTTTTTTTTTTTGAGACAGAGCCTCAAGCTGTCACCCTGGATAGAGTGCCGTGGCATCACAGCTCACAGCAACCTCCAATTCCTGGGCTCAAGTGAGTCTCTTGCCTCTTCCTCCCAAGTAGCTGGGACTACAGGTGCCCGCCACAACGCCCGGCCATTTTTTTTTGGTTGCAGCCGTCATTGTTGTTTGGCGGGCCCGGGCTGGATTCGAACCCACCAGCTCAGGTGTACGTGGCTGGTGCCTTAGCCTGTTGAGCCACAGGCGCCCGAGCCTGTTTTTCCATTCTTAAGATACTTCACTTCCAGTTCCATGTAGATTGTAACAAAGGGTATTAATTAATCTTTTGAATCTTGAACTCCTAGCCTCAAGTGATCCTACTACCTCAGCTTCCCAAAATTGATAGGATTACAGGCGTGAGCCACTTTGCCAGTCGAATTTTCATTAAGTGTTTGGATTTTATTAATGGACTGGTATTTCTTTTTTTTTTTTTAATTTTTATTAAATCATAGCTGTGTACATTAGTGCAATCATGGGCCACAATGTGTTGACTTCATATACAATCTGAAATATTTTCATCAAACTGTTTAACATAGCCTTCATGGCATTTTCTTTCTTTTTTTTTTTTTTTTGTAGAGACAGAGTCTCACTTTATCCCCCTCGGTGGAGTGCCGTGGCATCACACAGCTCACAGCAATCTCCAACTCCTAGGCCTAGGCGATTCTCCTGCCTCAGCCTCCCGAGTAGCTGGGACCACAGGCGTCCGCCACAACGCCCGGCTATATCTCTGTTTTTGCAGTTCGGCCGAGGCTGGGCTTGAACCGGCCACCCTTGGTATATGGGGCCAGGGCCCTACTCGATGAGCCCCAGGCACCGCCCCCTTTGTGGCAGTTTCTTAATCACTATATGAAGACATTTGTATTCTGCATTTAGTAAGTTTCACCTGTACCCTTCTAAGATGCTCCGTAGGTGTGATCCCACCAATCGCCCTCCCTCCACCCATCCTCCCAGGACTGGTATTTCTTTCTGACCACTGTCATATACAAGCTTCTTTTTTTTATTTTTTGCAGTTTTTGGCTGGGGCTGGGTTTGAACCCACTGCCTCTAGCATATGGGGCTGGCGCCCTACTCTTTTGAGCCACAGGTGCTGCCCATTTTTTTCTTTCCTTTTTTTTTTTTTTTTTTTTTTTTTTTTTTTTTACGGGGTGTCACTATGTTGCCCTGGGTATATTGCCGTGGTGTCACATCTCACAGCAACCTCAAATTCTTGGGCTTAAGCATTTCTCGTCTCAGCCTCCCAATTAGCTGGGACTACAGATGCCCACCACAACACCCAGCTATTTTTTGCTGTAATTGTCATTGTTGTTTGGCAGGCTTGGGCTGGGTTCAAACCCGCCAGCTCCAGTGTATGTGGTTCAAACCCGCCAGCTCCAGTGTATGTGGTACCCTAGCCTTTGAGCTACAGGTGCCAAGCCACATATAAAAGCTTCTTTAGAATATTTATTCTGCTTTGCTTAGATTAGCATAAAGGCAAAGCGAAAATTTCATTTTTGAAGTTCAGGTTAGATTCAAGGATATCTGAATGGCAATTTACCTACCAACATTATTACTTATGTGTTAATAATGAAATTTAAACTTAGCACAAGTTCTTATCAATTAAATGAAATTGAACTGATTTTCTGACAGGTGGTAACTTCTTTTTGCAGTTTTTGGCTGGGGCTGGGTTTGAACCCACCACCTTCAGCATATGGGGCCAGTGCCCTACTCCTTTGAGCCACAGGCACCGCCCCAGGTAGTGACTCTTTAAGGTTAGAAACTAATACAGTCATAAAAAAGTGAAACCAAATATTTTCACCAAAGTAATTTATTTTTTCCTGAGAGACTAAATTCAGTACAATCTTTGCTTTCATAACATCCAACATGTCTTATGTCAAACTTAACCACTTGCTATGCAGTGACTGTGGTGAGGTGATCTATTTTATTTGACTACCCTCAATGTAATTCATCTGGGTAGTTCTAAGGCATATCAGTGATCAAAATGTTTCTCCCTACAGTTACTCCTGCATTTTCAATCAGTTTCTTCTGCACATCATCTAAAGAAAATTTATCTGGTGTGATTACACTCTTTTTTTAATACCAGGATTTCTAAAACTGAGAAAAACACCAACATTTAAAACATCAGTGTTTCTAGTCAAGGATATTTCAATTAAATTTCATTAGTACATTATATTATAGTTTAACTCATGCTAGAAATGTTAAAACCCAAGATCTTCTGAGTCACATAATACCAACATTTCATATCAATGAATAAATTACTCGGGTTCCATACAAAGATATTAAGTGATGATAAACAGAAAAAAGCCAAGCTTTCACGAGCTCTTTTTAAAAAAATACAGAAGCAAACTAATGAACACAACTACACAAAATATACACTAACCAATTACAAACTAAACTAGTTAAAGATTAACCTTAAAAAAATACATTTTAGAACTTCGTGATACCCTCATAAAAGGCAGCAAACTAAGGGTATTAAAACAATAGTCATTATTTTAGTTACTGTGCATCAAGTCTAAAAGATCAAGATAAAGGAAATATTTTGATTCAATTTAAATACTTTAAAATTGGAAATATTTAATAATTGATAGTATAATTAAATTTTAAAGAATATACACAAATGATTTGAATAGGTTTTATATTCAGTAACTTGCATGGTTACACTGGTACTTCTATCACTAATTTAGGAGAATCAGATGCATTTCCCTCCATATACTTAGGCACTAAGATTTCAAATTTATAAATATGGTAGTATTTTAAATATTAAATTTTTACATGAATATTGGGTTTATCCTTATTTACCTTTGTTTCCTAGGTATTATCCAGTTTTATAAGGAAAACACTTTGATATCACAATCACAACTTGTCTTGGTTACTAGACTGTAGCCATAATTGGGTTACAGTCACTTAGATTCATTATTTGGAATTCTACTTACTAAGGCAGACCTAAATGAAACTGATCTCCTAGAAGAACTTCACATTTGCATTTACCTGCACTGCAGAATGGGTCTAAAGCAATATTTTAGCTGTTAGGAAATATTTAATTTACTTAAACTTGTTATCTTTAACTACTCAGAACTCCTAGAGTAGTCAACTTCACCACTAAGTTCACTTTAAACTATATCTGATTCATTTCAAATAGAAGATTTTTAAATAGAAGTTAGACTTCATTAAGCTATTAACTTTAAATCTGAAAGAAAATTAAGATACTGAAAGTTTGACAAGTTCATTAAAAACTTTTAGCATGTCTTGATATATTTACTTATCAGCTTTTTATTCTTCTTTCTGCTGCCATTTCCTTAATGTTTATTTGTTTCACCTCTCTGGTTCATTGGATTGCTACTACTTATGCTTTCATGGACTTTATCTTCACAGTTTACTATATCCTGTAATGCCTTTTCCACATCAGCTTGGCCAGCCGTAGTGGCTGTTTTTGGCAAGGTCATCTGTAGTGCACACCACAGGGTAGTGCGTGCTTTCCGAGTTGCCACACACATCTCTTTAATTGCTGAAGCAAGGGCAAAAACATCTGTAAAAAAAAAAATTCAGGGTCATTTCATAGTAGATGCCATTTAAATATCCTTTAACTCTTACAAAGCCGTTGCTGTTGCTACTAAATAATAAAACATTATTATTATTGTTGTTGTTTAGACAGAGTCTCTGTCTGCCACCCAGACTGGAGTGCAGTGGCATGGTCATAGTTCTTTGCAGCCACAAATTAGGCTCAAGTGATTATCCTGAGCCTTCTAAGTAGCAGGGAAGACAGGCATATACCATCATGTCTGGCTAAATTTTAAATTTTGTTTTGTAGAGTCAAAGTTTTCCTATGTTGCCCAGGCTTAAAATACTATTTTTTG
Organism: Arctocebus calabarensis; assembly: GCA_963573935.1. Lineage (NCBI taxonomy): Eukaryota > Metazoa > Chordata > Mammalia > Primates > Lorisidae > Arctocebus > Arctocebus calabarensis. The sequence goes on from CAUYON010052628.1 coordinate 14,908, forward strand.
AGACAGCATTTCATTTTGGTACCCTCGGTAGAGTGCCCTGGTGTCAGAGCTCACAACAACCTCAAACTCCTGGGCTTAAGCAATTCTTTTGCCTCAGCTTCCCAAGTAGCTGGGACTACAGACACCACCACAATGCTCGGCTATTTTTAATTTTCATTCTTTCTTTTTTTGTGTGTGTGTCCTAGAATTCTCCTGGTTTCCTTTTTTTTTGAGACAGAGCCTCAAGCTGTCACCCTGGAGAGAGTGCTGTGGCATCACAGCTCACAGCAACCTCCAATTCCTGGGCTCAAGCGAGTCTCCTGCCTCTGCCTCCCAAGTAGCTGGGACTACAGGCGCCTGCCACA
>CAUYON010052634.1:0-16223 GCA_963573935.1 Arctocebus calabarensis
AGACTGGGAGAGAAACGGAGAGAGCTTCTCTCTCCTCACTAGAATTTTCTCCCTCTAACAGATGCCTTAATGTTTTCTGTATTCTTTTCTTTCTTTTCTGTGAATAAATTCTGTCTTACAAAAATTAAAAAAAAAAAAAAAGAGATTCAGGGTATTATAACCGAGGCATTATGCTTTTTCATTCCAACCAATATTTCTCTAGAACTTTGCAGGTCTTCATAAGTTTAATTTAAACTTAATTTGAATTATGCAAAGAAAAACAAAATATTAAGAAAATCCTGAAGCATTATTCTGGATTTATATTAACTTGCTTTTAAATATATACTTAACAAAAAGAAAAAGAAGAAGAAATGTCACCCTGTTGGTTAGAGAATTGGACAGTGCTCTAAAAGACAAATCTCTGAATCTTACAGGTTTACCACAATATGTTTGTTACCTTGCCCAATTGTAGTCCTGAAAAGATTTGTGGTTGGCAACTGCTATAGCTCCAAATGGTGATGTCAAAGGTCAGATCTCACCAATGGTTTTGGCTCCTTCAACATGTGGTTTCTAAAAATCGCTAAGCTAATGAAAATAGAAGGGGCATGTAAGTGAGACAGTAGGAGATTTTTATGGCAGAAACTTCTGGAAGCAGCCACAATGAACTGACCATTGCCATGTTATCAGTTACATCCAGTTATATGGTCATACCTAATTGCAAGGGAGTCTGGGGAATTTAGTCTAATTGTAGGGCCAGTAAAAAAGAAAAAGCTTAGAAATCAGCCAGCACTCAATACCACATTCTCTTTACCTCCCCACAGTTTTCTTCTCAAAGTCATAAAATGAAAAACATATGTCATTTATTAAGAAACACAGAATCAAATGAGGACAGGTTAAAATGCTTTCTAAGGTTTAACTCATCTAATAATTATTTGTATTGTCAAAAAATTAATAGTGAATAATTAAACATTGAAATTGTAAGTGATTTAAATTTGGGAAGCCAATTCCAGGTGTTAATTTCTTGCCAAATAGTTTTTGGAAAAAAGAATACTAATTTTTTCCCAGAAATATTTATTGGTTGCCTAGTATGCACAAAGATTTTGTTTGTACCTGCATTTGACATTTTCATTACTATCATTTTTATTTTTGACCTTACCATATATTGATGCCACTCTAGGAAATAATATATATTTTTTGCTTTTAATATATCAAAAAGGAAAAACACTTATTTTTCTCAAAAATAAGAAAACAAATTTTGTTCTCTATCACTAAAGAGAACATTCTATTTTGTGTTTTAATAAGAATAACAATTGTTCTCATTTAATCACTGGTACATAGGGTGAAAGATAAATATTATGAAGCAATATCATTTATATTTATTTCAAATTACATTCAATAATAAGACCCATCTATTGTAAGTCAATGTAATTCAGTCATGGAGTTTAAACATTAGTGCCTGTGCTATATATTCCTGACTTTTGAGAAACATTTAAAGCTTCCCTTAGCAAATTGCAAAAACATTTTTAAAGAAAAGCCATTTGCATGTGCTTCTTTTGTGTATCTTGGCTTTAATTACTTGTTTAATAAAGTAAACAAAACAATAGGTTTTGTACAGTAAATAGCATTTATCCTAAAATATTTTCACAGAAATTTTATAAAATTACAAAAATTTTTTTAAATTACTTTCTTTCACTCAATGAAATGTACCTCTAATTTATAGTTGGAATCACTTTTATTTTGTCATTTTGCTGTTAAAATTAAGAAGCAGTAAAGGTTTAAATCACATAGCAGAAGCCATAGTTATCTCCACAGTTCTCCACTATGATAATAGAGGTGTAAAAATTGCTGACCCAGACAAAAAATCTTTTCCAAGCATAGGAAGAGAAAGACTTAAGAATTATTCACAGAAGTGTAAACAAAGAGGTACCTAAAAAATGCAACAAGTGATCAATTAGGAGCAAGTTACAAATGAAAATGTTTTTTTCAGTAACCAAATTCTTGCTAACAGTAAAGAGATATCTATTTTATTTTTTCTTGTTAAATGTAAAGCTAAACATTAAACTGATAAGATTATTCCCTAACCTTTTTTTATTTTTATTCCCAGTACAGGAGAAGCCTCTCTTGGATAGCCTATGTAACATAAAAGGGAGATTATTGTATATATCTCTATATTCCACAAATAGGAAGCACAGAATATGCCTAATCAACTCTTTATTGTGAGAGCATTTTTTTTTTTTTAAGCAGAGGTCTATAAATCCATGTTAGATATCAGCCCCAAATTACACCGTGAGTTCTTTCCCAGTGACTGGAGGAAACAAGAGGATGAGGGACAAATAAAGAGTTGAAGACACAAGAAGAAAGCTTTTTAAAAACCTGGGGTGGGACGCTTTCCCACCTCCAAGCATGAGGACAGGTGAAATCCCCTTAACTCCATATTAGTTCTACATTTATTACACACATCACCATTTAATCATCAATCTAATGGGTGATGGCTAAACTCTTACATCATGGTTCTTTCTGGGCTTGCATTTTCTAACCAAACTATTTCTCTAACAATGTTAATTACAATGATTTACCTCTTACTTTTATTACTCTAAGTTATTTATGATCTGAACATAAATAGAGCATGGGACAAGGAACACAGTCCATGAGCAGGATGTCAAAGCAAACCCCTATCAGAGCATGCACACAAATCTCAGGAGTGGCAATTAAACACCTAGGAAGACTAGTGGGCAGATGAGCTGGTGCTGCTGGCAATACCAGAAAAACAAAGGAAAGGAGGCATTTTCTTCCTTATCTCCCTGAGAGACGTTTTCTCTCTTCATGAAGTTTAAGTGCCTGTATTGTCTCCAGAATGTTCTGCACTCCCTCACTATTTTCCCAACTCCCCAAATGTACTCACTTTCCCTGAGAGGGCAGCTCCACCTGCTTAAGCCCTGGGGTGAAGCTTCAGCAAGACAGTTTCTCTGTTTGAAATATCAGGCTTCAGGCTGTCACACTTTTCAACAGAGTTGAGTTTCCCAGTATTCTTTGTGTAGTCTGAACGTATACATGCTTTCCTCTGTTCCACTTCTCTCCTATCTCTGTTCCCTTTTGCCCATCATCTGCAATCATTTTCTTAATTCAATTCCTAACTTCCAATAAACAATTGAAAAGTGGTTTTAAGCTTATTAAATCATTATTTCTAGCAATATAAGCACATCAAGATATGACTCTTCCCTTAAACACCCACATGTTCACCTGCAAATCTATTTGCTTATGTATTTATTTTTAAAACTAGGAAGTCAAGAGAAAATTCTAGGTGGATTATAGAGTAGGATAGCTGCCCATTGTGTAGTGAAGGTATCTGAGCACCAGGGCCTAGGTGCACACACACCGACACGTAAGAAGGTGATCACCACCTGCCTATACATAGCATAAGTCAATAAGAGCCCACTAACCAGACTGTCTCAATGTAAGACTTTATATATTGTTTAGAATACTGTATTGTCACTATCAGAAAATTTGGCAGTAATTCATATAATACATATTTAATAAATAAGTATGAATGGAGTTAAAGAGCTTTAGTTTGAAAAAAATCGTCTCCCCCAACACACACACACACACACACTTATTTACCAAAGGGAACCTGATTTGTTAAACTATGATAGCCAGTCTCCAAGATGACAATAATTCTCACCAGGTGGTATTTATACCATGGTATGGTCACTTTCCCAGCAAATATGACTGACATGTGTGTGTAACCAATAAAATTTTAAAGACATTATAGGGTATGTCTTCCTAGGCTAGGTCATAGATATTGTGACATCTACCTCGCTGTCTCCTGTATTATTCATTTTAGAGTAAGTCACTCACTGCAGCTAGCTACCATGTCCTGAGAACTCTCAAGCAGTTCTATGGAAAGTTTCTAATTACTAGCTGCTGAGACCTCCATTCAATAGCTAGTACCTACTTGCCAGCCACGTAAGTAAGGCATTTTGGAGGAATATCTTTGACCCCTACTTTCTTGGCTGATGTCTTTAATACAATGTCATGAAATACCTTGAACCAGAACCATCAGTTAAGTTGATGCAGAATTCCTAACACTCAGGAACGATTTGATATAATAAGCTTTTATTATTGTTTTAAGCTGCTATGTTTGGAGTAATTTGTTTCTCAGCAAAAGATAACTAATAGTAATAGTTTGGTAATAAATAAAGTAGTTAAGGAGGGTGTTACCTTCACCTCCTTGATAGGTGAATAGTTTCTTAGAATCATTTTTAATTCAATAAACAAATATGGTGTACAACTACCTGATAAAAGTACATACCTGAGTACAACTATTACATATATGTTTTATATATATTAGGTATGTGCTTTTTATCTACAATATATATTGATACATACAGCCCAGTGATAACTGTAGTACCAAGAAGTGACGGTTATTAAATGTAATGTACTGTTGGGCAGAGAAGAATGTGCCAGGGAGTTGAATAGCTGAGATCAGTGATGGAACCATTATAATAGTCTAGGCTAAAGACAATTAATGAATTATGTCTAAAATTTAAATCTTCCATTTTTTTTCTTTGTGTATTTGTTTATGATGGGCTTACTCTGTGCCCAGCAACAGCTAAAGGTAGCCAGGTGAAAAAGAGGTGGAGTAGTTGAGAGAAAGGTATTCCGGTAGACAAAACACACATGCAAATAAATCTTGGACTCAAGAGAGAAAATTCCAGAACTGATAGGTGTTATATTTTCCTTGAATATGGATTTTGCTATGTGGCCTCATTCTAAGGATTCCTGGAATAATCAGAAAGTATACTACCAATAGTTAAATAAGAATGTGGTATTGTTTGCAGTTTAAATTTTTCAGGCTCTGCAGATGAGACAACAGTGACCCCGTACCCCCATTTTGTCTTTGATGCGCTTTAGCACATATTCACGTGTTTAGCACAGGTCCATGCTGGATTGTGTTTTTAATGGGATGAGATGGGAGATGCATTTCTTTCACATTCACTTCAAAGTTAGAAATGATCTCACCTGATAACCTCTCCATTTCCTTCCACATCTTCTGTTAGAAACTGATTTCTTTGCAAAGATTTTTTTTTTTCCTAGTTAGATGAAATTTCTTATTCTAAAAACATTATTCTTTGGTAAGTCTTAGAAATTGGGTTGCAATAAATAATTCCACTTAGTTAAGATGCTCAAATAAACAAATTTAAAACTGTTTAAGCAAAAGTAGGAAACTTATTTTAAAGTGTCTGTAACTGTGGCTGGAAGGGTTAAAAATCACTGGGTAAATAGGCATTGCAGAAATCATTGCAATTAACAGAATTAGTGCAAGCTTAGTAATTGTCCATAAAGGTGTTAGCATAAATGTAAAGCTAAATTTTGCAACACAGTAAATCACAAAATAGGAAAAATGTCAATTTTTCCTTAATATTCATTTTTTTCTCAGTAATCACTACAGCTTCAGCAAAGACTTTTGTGGAATTCAGACAGGAGTGAATCTACATAATTCTGATCTGCCATTGGAGATTCTTAATATTAAAGCTTATTTGTTTGTAAAAGCAAAATTCAAAGAATTATTGTACTAAGCGTCACATTGTGTTGAGCTATTTTTCCTATATATCCTAATGTTCTATTTAAAATGTAGTGTTCTATTTGAAATATTAAAATATCTTAAATCCATCAGCTTTCCTTCTATAAGTTTCTTAAATCCTAATTGGAAGAGTCTTAGTCTGATAAAAAAGAAAAAATCCTATTTATATTGATATAATATATGCATATTTTTATTAATGATATCAGAAAATTCCATGGAAACAGAATGTTTCTAAGTTGAATTCTAATGAAGGGCTAAATGTATAAAAATTACTTATACATTGATTTAAAAAAAGTCACTCTCCTAACATAATGTTTTTCTACAATGATCTTAATCTCCACAAAGTGGGACTCTTCTCTAGTGAAAAACTCTACAGTTACTGAATACTGAATACAGAAACTTTCTCTAAGATCAAAAAATTCTTAAGCATGGGAGTTACATGATGAATTGGAGATGGGATATGCACATTCTCCCACTAAGACCTAATCAGAAAATAGAATCTCTCTCAAAGCATACTTTTAGTAGACTGGCCTAAATTTGTACCAGTGATTTGAGAGATACAATTCTTTATGCTTTAAGTTTAGGAAAGTAATAAGAGGGAGTCAAGTTTTCTCAGAGAATATTATCTGAAGGGCCCCTGATGATTTACAGTAGAGAATCAAGCTAGGAATTGTGTTTCTAAGTTAGTGCCTGCATATTTACCCTGAAGTGCGACCTTGCCTATTGTGAATCTATGCTGCCCCCATTTGAGGATTTGAGGACCAGTATGTAATGTATATCCACATGGAATTCAATGTAGATCCCTTCCCAACCTCCCCTGACTTTGCTGCTCTCCATCTCCAGAGCTAAACATTTCTTGTCCTCTTCTTTTATCCCACAAAGCTCCAGAACAAAAGCCCATGATTTATTATTGAGCTTTAGTGACCATTTGGAGATAATAGAAGGTAGAAGATGAGCAGCACACTACTTTCAGGTCAATGTCAAATATTATCTTAGAAAACCTCAATTAGTTCCCCACTGCAGGGAACTGACCGGGTTACCTCTCTCAACAGCTCCAGCTGCCATTAGAACATTCATGCCCCATTACATCTCAAGATCCTTCATATCATTTAACCCAACACACTTTTCTCAGAATCAGAGAAGCCCTGCATATGACAGGAAACAAACAAACAAAAAAATTTTAGTTACATTTTCCATATACATTAATATCATAGACATTTTCTTTAGAGTTAGTTTTAATTATTTTCCCTAGCACAAAAATAATTCTCTTTTTAAAAGAATTTTATTTTATTTATCATGTTTTAAATGTTCCCAGGCAAAATTGCTCAAACTATATCCTTGTGTTAATGTTATTTATGTGCCATGTGCCCCTACCCATACTGTAAAGAGTAGGTGACACTAAAGTTAATACATAGCATGGACACTGTTGTCTACTAACCCAAGGTAGCCAAATGAAAAACTCAAATATGACAAAAGAACAACAAAAAATCCATTCTCGTTCCTAAGGAGAAGAATTAATAATGAATATCTTCCTTATTTTGTAAGCACCATTGTTTCTACTTTTTTGTTGTTAGAAGAGTGGCATTTAATTTGGAAAATATAATCTTGGCTTGAAAAAATATTTTTTAAGGGTGCCTAACATTTTTTTTGAGACAGAATCTCACTATGTTGCATTAGATTTGAGTACTGTGGTGTCATCATAGTTCACAACAACCTCAAATACCTTGGTTGAAGTGATCCTCCGGCCTGAGCCTCTCAAATAGCTGGGATAATGGGCACCAACCACAACTCTCAACTAATTTATTTCTATTTTTAATAGAAATGGGTCTCGCTCTTGCTCAGGGTGGTCTTGAACACCTAAGCTAAAAGGACCCTCCTGCCTTAGTCTCCCAGAGTGCTAGGAATGCAGGCATAAGCCACTGTGCCCAACAATCTAACATTTCTTGGGATTAACTGATGAGTTTATATAAATCTAAATTCACAAGACTTTTATGGATTCTAGTCTTTATTTTGTAATATTTGCTGATTTTTTATTGTTTTTATACATTCACTTAGAATAAAATTTAGACGATTGTTAATTTTCTAAGGATCTGAAATAAAAACTTGTTAACTTGCTTGGGTCACCACTATCTGGAGGCATAAATGGAATCAGATAGTAACACTATTGACTTATTGCTTGCACATAAACACAAGGCTAAAATCATCTGCAGATTTAACTTGAGGAAACAATTTCTTCCTCAGGGCATTTTGGCATTTTGGCATTTTGGCAGAGATCTTGAGTTGCTTTTTCCTCTTCTCTTTTGGCTGTTCTCCCGGGGGCTCAGAGCAGAGCCTATCCATTAAGATCAGATGCATGTAATCATGATCAATTTCCTGCAAGTCTAGAAGGCCTGGGCACTCAAGATGCTGGGCCTTACATTTTTTAATTTGTTTCCAAACCTAGTGTTTTTCTGTCTGTAATAGCAACTGAATTCCAACCATGTAGAGGAGAAGAGAGAAATGAAACTCCTCTCAGGTATAAGAGTATTCCCTGTTTGTCTGGTTTCTGTTCCTTTAAGTGAATTTTCTGCAGTTCCAGTTTCTCTAGTACATGGAATGTGATGAAAGCTGTGGGAACCCGGACTCAACCCAATGCACCCTTATTTGATGCCACCAATCTGAAGGAATGTCACTTTATTTCAAATGTCAGTATCCAGTGTTTCATGACGAACAAATCTGCCTTAGAAAGTCCCCAAAGTGCCTATAACTGGCTGTTGCTTATTGAAAACCTCAGCTGTGAAAAGATATTTTCATTTTTGTTGGCACTCAATGTATTTGGAGCTGGAAGGACACCTGGAACATTGGCAAACTGTGTATGAAATAACCAATGAGTGGATGGAGCTTTCTCCTTGTCCACAGACTAGATAGATTTATAAACTTATATACTCATACACATGTGTGGGTATTATATATACTATATGTATATGCACATGTATATGCACCTATTGTACCCAAGATTATAAAGATCTTGACTAAAAGAAAAATGTTTCTTGAAAAATCATGTATTTTAATATTTCAGTGTCATTTTTTTTTTCCTTTTGGAACTAATTTCCTAGACCTACAATTTTTTAATTATGCTCTTAGGTTTTAGGACAAACGTGGTGGCTTATGCCTATAATCCTAGCACTCTGGGAGGCTAAGGCAGGAGAATTGCTTGAGCCTAGGCATTTAAGACACTTGTTTCTACTAAACATATACAAAATTAGCTGGGCATACTGGTGGGCATCTGTAGTTCCAACTACTGGGTAGGCTGAAGCTGGAGGATTGCTTGAACCCAGGAGTTTGTGAGCTAAACTGATGCCATGGCACGCTAGCCTGGGCAATAGAGTGAGATTCTGTCTCTAAAAAAAAAGAATGAAGATTATAAAACTTGCCTTATTAAATACATTCTCCATTTTTATAAAACCATTCCTTCAGAGATTTTTCCATTATATTATTCAATTTCTCTAATATGCAGTTTATGCAATATAGCACTAGGTAAAAGCATCTCTCTGCATGTAATTGTTATTATATACAATGCAAATCTATTAGACATTTTTCCTTCTTCCTTCTTGTTTGCTAAGAGACTCGCTGCTCAATTTTAAGCTTGCCTGCAGTTACGATCCTTAACTCACACTTTCTCATAAAGCTTCCAGATTATCTTTAGTGACCAATAGCAATTACAATTATTATTGTAATAGAGAAGTTTTCTTTCCTCTACCAAACTCAAGTGGATCTCAGGACAAGGTGTGTGGTGCCTTCATAGTCTGTCTGGAGCATTGCAGGGAAACATCTTTGCTGGGTACCTGGAAATTGTCAAAATATAAGAAGTCATGGCTCATACCACATGGTTCATGCCGAGCAGCTGGACAGTTGGTAAGCTTGGTGAAAACAACTAGAAGTCCTTATTCATAGAAAGATTAGATGATTGAATGGCCCAGGTTGTTAGTCCAGGATACGTTAATTGTCTATTTATGTGAAAATGCACAGTCATCTAGTAAGAGTTCCAAGGCAAAAGATCTTCTGGGAGTGCAACCAGTTACCCTTGCAATAGAATTTCCCTGGGCCAAAATTTCACTCACTCTTCCTTGACAGTTATCTGCTTCTCAAAACAATTTTTTGGCTGAGATGCCCATCACACTCCAGTTCCCTGACCTCTCTTTTCCTTCTTTCACATCTTTCTGGCTTCATGCATGCAACTTTTTATGCCTCCTAACCAAAAGCTCTGTTTTTACTTTTTTGCTAATTGCCCTAAAGTCCTGTTAAAACCTGACCACAAATCAGCATCAGAAGATCCTTGATATCAGAGAAGACTCAGCCTTCAGGAACACGGCCAAATGACATCTGTCTCTGAGGAGAAGTATGTATTTTCTATTAAACCTGACAAAACTATCTCTCCACTCTAGGGTGGTTTAAATCAATTCTTATAATGGAACAAATGAAAGAAACTAAGTTTGATTTTCATATGCAAATAGTTTGAAGATTAAAATTCTGCTGATTTCTAAGGATCATTAGTGCATTACAGTGTAAAATTAAATTTTGTGTATATTACTTTCATCCCCATAAAAAATAATGTTATCATTATCCTCAATATGCAGATAGGAAAATAGAGGCTGAGAAAGATGATAACTGGTCAGGAACCAGAAAGAAAAAATTGTCAATGCAGGTATTGTGATATTTTCTCTTTTTATTTCTGTCTAATCCATACAGTACCCTTCTCAAGTGAACTCCGTCCCTCTGTTGTATTACTGTTTTTAGTACAGATTGTATTTGTTTTCTTTGGTTTTATGTCAACTCTTACCAGCTAATTACTTTGAAATAAGATGCGCTAAAAATCTCAAGATCTCCAAAGGGTGGTGCTTCACCTAACAATGCAAATTTCACCAAGATTGTTAATCAATAAAACGTCCAAGCTGCAATAGCTAGTGCACTATCTGGACAGAATGCACATACCATCAAATTTGTTCCTTGACCTTTTTAAATGTGATTTCATGGTTAAAATTTGTCCTCAAGTAATAGCCCCCAAACCTGCAAAACTTATTATGTTTCATAAAGCAATGAATCAACCCCATGGAAATTCAATCTTAATTCTACCCCTTCATGAGGTTTTTACTCATACGTTTTAATCGAATGGATCCATTCCATTTTAGTCTTCATCATTACCTTAAGAGACTCAAATTAAGCAAATGACTAAAAATGTCAAGTAATTAAACATCTGGTTTTAAATGTAAGACAAATCAGTTCATGCCTGTGGTTGCACCATTCAATCCCTCCTAGTGTTCTGTGTTTAACCTTTCATCTAGGCCAGACATAACCTTATCCTTCCTTTAGCAGCCCTTGGACATTCATGTCCCTAAGGCCACCTGCTAGAATTGCTGTATCTGTGGTTCAGGTCGGAGTTTAGAGTCTTAATTTCTCTCTTTCTCTACCTGGGATAAAATATAGCTGAAGGAAGGAATACTGATATGTGCTTAACCTCAGCTGAGACTTTTAAAATATTTGGGGGGAGCAAGCAGAGTAATAGAGAAATTTGTCCCAGACCTAGCTTGAGCCAGGTCCTTTTCATGGAGAAAATGCTATCTCATCTTATTTTTATGATGGAATATTTGGACCTCTTCTTCATTTTCTCCCTGAAGTTCTTAGATTTTTCAAGTGTTCCACTAACCCTTGAAACATTGAAAAACAAAGTGTTGTATTGCTTGTGCTTGATGCAAATGAGGGAGATGTGCCCAAAGTACAAAGCCAAGTGGGGAAATAATTTTTTTTCTTCACCAACCTGAAGCCACTGTATATTTAATGTCAGTAACTAAGGTTTCCCCTACTAGTGAGCAGCTATTCTCTCTGTCTCTCTGGATCTGTGATACCCTCGCTGATTATCTTTGGAGATAAGCCTGTTCAATATCAGTTCATGAGCTCTGGAGTGACCATCCATCTCTAAACTTGTTTCAAAACCACACCTAGATAATTAACTTATTCCATCCCTAGATATAATAACTAGTCTAGGTCTGAGCAAGTACTACACAGATGCCATTTTAATTCTGGAATTTTCCTGGAAAAAATAATAAAGAGAATACATTTTTTATATTGAATTTACTGAAAAAAAAATCCCTTTTTCTATTGAATTTGCTGAATTTGAAGGTTCTGCTGGACATTTTCTCATTATAAGAAAATATATTATCTTAATAAAATATAAAAAAACAATAAAGTAGACCTAGAAAACAATTCAAATGAAAGTATAATATGTAGCCATTAATAAAACCTATCTTTGTACTTTTTAATAGAATAAATTCCTTTTTGTATAAACTGATTTAGTTTGATTTGAGGGATTTTTTTGTTTGTTTTTATCTTTTATAAGCAAATGATTCTTGACATAATTCCACTCAATGACCCAGAGAATTTTAGTTCAAGCTCCATTTTGGCAATGGTATAAATTATATTTTCTAAGCTTCTATTTTGATCCCAATTAGATTTGCTGATTCTATTTTCAAATCAAATTAGAGATAAGAATTAATTAGAACTTTCAAAGCTTCTAGCATCTCATGACACTTTTGATTTACGTCTTGTGAGGAATGACTAGTATAATCTTTTCTCTCCATCAGAGAAACCTATAATCTTTTCTGCCCATGGTGTCTTACCTGGGCCATTATACCTATTTGCTTTAGTAGAAATACTACAGTTATCTTTTTTTTTTTTTTTTTGTTCTTATTCAGTTTATTTTTATCATCTCAAGGTCTGAACACTGGATTCAGTCCAGGTCAGTAGGGCTATGTGGTGCCTTTGGTGTCTGTCTCTGCCTCCTGAAGCCCTTTGCAATCTCTAAAAGGCTGATCCCACAGTTTCAGGAGAAGGGTAAATTCACAGGAAGTCTAGGAGAGATTTGGGACGTAGTTGATGATATAAAATTCTCTGTAACATCTACAATCTTCCTTAGCTTATAGGAAATAAATAAAAGAAGCCACCATGTTCTGGCTTCAGAGAAATAATAGTGTTGCTGGTGAGTTTGGTCCCGTTGTATATTTTCTATACCTTGATTTCCCTCAGAGATCTTGACCCTGGTCTTATTCTAAGGACTTATCTCATTCTTTTTTTTTCCTCTGGGAATGGTATTTAGACCTTTGATTTTGAAACCAAATTTGGACTCTTGACTCTGAAACCCCAATATCTTCAACAAGTTGTTCTCTGCACTCAATGCCAGGGTAAGGATCTTTCCCCAAAGCCTGGATGAGAGTGTGTAACTGTGTGGGACTGTAGGAGGTGCAACACTGGCTGGTTTCTCCTCTTCGCTTCCCTTCTGCAGGCCAAGTTTGTCCTTGCTTGGCTCAATTCTAATGTCTCCTCAAGTTCTGTTTTTTTCTCCAATTTGTACCTGGCTCTTCAATTCTGAAACCAGATCTGGATTCTTGACTCAACAGTGTTTGTTTCTAAAGCAAGTTCTTCTTTGGTGGCATAATCTGGGTAAGGTTTTTGAGTGAAGGTATCAACGGGGATTTTCAATTGATCATTTGTGATTTGGGTGCAACTGCATTTGTGATTTGTTGCTCTGGTTTGACTAGCAGAGCTGTCATGGGCCGTGCTGGTGGGGAGACAGGAAACCCAGAGGCTCAGAGAACTGAAGCTGGAGCAGCTGAAGTGTCTACAGTTATCTTTTGCCAAACAAAACACAGTCATGAGGCATACTTAAATAAAGAATCATTCCTTGTTTATCTGCAATTCAAAGTTAACTAGGTTTCCTCTATTTTTATTTTTTAAATCTGGAAACTACTCAAGTTCTCATATAGCCTTATGAAAAGGCTGTCACTCTGTCTTCACTGGATATAAATGCAAACCTTAATTATAGACTCAGTTCCACTATTAGTCATACTGGCAAGATTGTATCTGACTACTGCTTTCATTTCTATTTGTTGTGTTTAAAAGAGCCTTCACTATGGAGCATTCAAGGAAATAAGAAAAGGATAGGTAAAAAGGAGATTCTTGGACTTTGGGGGAGCATTTACTTTGGAGAAAAGAAAATTAAGGGATGGAGGAGAAATGTCATCATATGACCAAATATGTCTTAAATGGAATAGGTGTCAACTATTTTTCCCAAATATGTCATTTTAATCATAGGAATGTTATGGGATATCATGTTAGATTTTATCACAAATCTAACTAGAAAGAAAACTAGTGTTATAAGCAGCACGTGACATGGAATGAAATAGAATAGATTTCTGCTTGTAGAGAATGCTGGTTTTTGAGGAAGGAAACTGTATGTTCAGAACATTATAAAAGACATCCTCCTACTATTGTTTTCTTCTGGTGGATCATGGAAAATAATAGTGGGACAGCTACAGACCAGAAGAAGTAGAGAGGAAGTGAGAAATTTGGGGCAGACAGGAGAATGGTTCCCACAGAAAGACATATTTATAAAATTCTAGTGAAAAATGGATAATGAAAAATTTGTCACAGCAGGATAACAGAGGCTTTTGAGAGAGAAACAGACTAATATTAAATTTTTAATTATTTCCCGCTCCGCATTAAAACACAGATTCTCTCTTATGTCACAAAATCTTGTCTAAATGAGGCACATGCACAAGTGGTGTGTTCATGGAACTCTGGAGTATCAAAGGAGAGAAGCTGTGGTTACACGGGGAGTGATATTTGAAAAGAGGTGAGGGGAGTCATAGGAACTTGAGAGAAGAAGAGGTCATAAAAGAAACTACCAGAGAAAAAAAGCAGGACAAAGTTGGGAAAATTCAGTGACACATGAAGGCTTGGAAATTTAATATGCAGTGATGCACAATGTGGAAGACAGCGTCTCCAACTTTTTTTTTTTTTAAGAATTATTTCAGAATGGATAAATATTGCACTTGGAGATAAACCATGGCCATGAGGATAAGCTTTATAATTTTTGGAACTTTCCAATAATGGGACTCATTGTTTTTGTAGCACTGGAAGCCTTGAAATTACTTAGGCTCATCTGGCAAGACCATTAAAGAAAGCATCTTAGCTTGGGTATGGGAGTAGCTGAAGGATTTCTACTACCATTTACGTTCTGTAATTTTTCAATTAAATCCCACACATCCTTGTACATGTCTACTGTCTCATCATTCACTACACTGTGTTAAAATTGCCAAAGCATCCTTACATGGATTTGGACTATCTTGAGAAATTAAGTATTTTACTTTACATCTTGATATCACTTATAACACAATATTTAAAACAATGCAGTGGAAAGTAAGTGAATAACTTAATTATTATCTATGTAACAGAAATAAATAACTTCCTATAATTCTAATTGAAAACAGAAGAAAACATACAGGCAAAGAAATAAAAATATAAAATCAAAACACTATGTTCAATTTACTCCAAACTTAAAATATGTCTATAGGATAAAGCAATTCTAAAACAAGATAATGATTTCATAGACTAACTTTAGAAGATAATGATTAAAAATTACAGGAAGTTCATGACCTCTCTTTCTCAAATTAACAAAAACTAAATCTCAACTATTAGTTTGAAGACTCATTTCCACTTAAAAATTAGGAAAATTTTGGCTTGCACCTGTGACTCAATGGGCTAAGGCACCAGCCATATACACCTGAGCTTGAGGGTTCGAATCCAGCCCAGGCCCGCCAAACAGCAATGGTGGCTACAACCAAAAAAAATGGCCGGGCATTGTGGCGGGTGCCTGTAGTCCCAGCTACTTGGGAGGCAGAGGCAGGAGACTCACTTGAGCCCAGGAATTGGAGGTTGCTGTGAGCTGTGATGCCACAGCACTCTATTCAGGGTGACAACTTGAGGCTCTGCCTCAAAAAAAAAAAAAATTAGGAAAATTTTATGTCTTCTAATCAAAACATTAAATTAATACATGTATAAGTATTAAAATTTATAAAAGGAAATCTACCACCCTCAATTAACCAGGTTCATTTTATTTATTTCCTCTGTACTGTCAGTTTGATGTTTTGTGTTTTTCCCAGTTGAATATTTTTAAATTCTGCAGTTTAGAAATTCTTACAATTTTGATGACCATCTAATATTTCATTGTAATGCTATAGTTTAATGATTGCTGTGTTGTATAGAGGATTAAACATCTACTTCCTACAACAGCCACCAATATCATAACTCATCTGAGGAATTAGTGAGAACAAGATATTCTCCTGTCAAGCCTGGAAATCTCTTGTGACTTAGAAGGCAAGCCACCAAATAACTCAGTAATCCCGGAGGAGCAAATTTTAGTCCTGTAGTAGTAAGGCTAATGTTAAATGTTAAGCATTTTATGACAGTTCCTTAATAGATTAGTGGAGAAAAATGGTATATAGTATTTTGGAGATCATTTCCCTTACCACCCTTGAAGATCATTTCCTTGAGTACATACTTTCTTGACATCTATGGGATCATTTCCCTGAGCATACAGCCCCTATATATCTTTGCTTAGTAATCTTTCCACCCATTATATATCTTCTCAATAAAAGGAAATCATTGGGCAGGAGACATGAATAGAACCTTCTCTGAAGAAGACAGACAAATGGCTAACAAACATATGAAAAAATGTTCAACATCCCTAATTATTAGAGAAATGCAAATCAAAACCACCCTGAGATACCATCTAACTCCAGTGAGAATGGCCCACATCACAAAATCTCAAAACTGCAGATGCTGGCGTGGA
>CAUYON010052635.1:0-13086 GCA_963573935.1 Arctocebus calabarensis
AAAAAAAAAAAAAAGAAAGAAAAGAAAACACTTTGGTAGTACCTTGTAAAAGGCTGAACATGAGCTTACCCAATGCCAGCCATTCTACTATTGGGTATATCTCAAAATAATGCATGTGCGTACCCACAGAAAGACTTATGAGAGTGTTTATGGCCACTCTATTCTTGGTAGCCATAAGCCAGAAACAATTCAAACATTCATTAGCAATGGCATTGATAAATAAGCTGTGTACTCACTTAAATACCATACTCCAGCACAAATCAACAAAATTGGAAATAAATGTGAATCTCAGAAACAAAATGGCAAAAGTAGCTAGAAGCAAAATATTACCAGCTATATGGCTATATGTTTCCATTTATGTAAATTTTTTTTTTTTTTTTTTTGGAGACAGGGTCTTATTATGTCACCCTCAGCAAAGTGCCAGGGCGTCACAGTTCACAGCAACCTCAAACTCTTGGGCTTAAGTAATTCTCTTGCCTCAGCCTCCCAAGTATTTGGGACTACAGGTGCCCACCACAATGCCTGGCTATTTTGTTGTTGTTGTCGTTGTTTAGGCCCAGGCCGGGTTTGAACCTGCCAGCCCTGACACATGTGGCTGGTGCCCTAAACACTTAGCTACGGGCACCAAGCCCATTTAGGTAAATTTTTAAAAGAGGCATAACCTATGGTTTTATAATTTAAGGATATTGTTTACTATTGGGTGAGGGATAGTACCTGGTATGGAGCATGTGGGAAGTTCCTTCAGGGCTGGTAATACTCTACTTCTTGGTCTGGGTAGTGGTTAAGACAGCATGTTCACATAATGCAACTTAATCAAATGTTTGTTAATAATGTGTTCTTTTAAAATATATTTTGTAACTTCATGAAAACTAAACAGTGCTCTGGCCATGATCTGCAGCCTGGCACGTATATGCGGCATGGAGTGGAGACAGCCAGGCGACCATATCCTTGTGCAGGATGCAAGCCTACCTGAAGGCAGCTGGGCCAGCTGTTTGTATGCCATGTGTAGGTTCTTCCGGCAGATGGGATGGGGGTCATTCAGCAGGAAGGACAGGGAATAGATGATGTCATTCTCCAAAAAGCCATCTCTGGAGGAAAAGGCAGAAACAGGAAGGTGGGAAGACTCAATGCCCCTGCGGGAGTCCCATCGCTGCTAGCTAGGGCAGACCACATTCCTCTGGCTTCAAGGGAACAGAAAAAGGCCAGAAGTGGATGACACCTTACAGATCCTGAGAGGCTAGGGAGCTGAATGGTGTGGCTTCCATGGCAGCAAAAATCATACAGCTCTGCCCCTTCCTAGCTAGGATTCAGACTTGGGACCTTTGTGCCCCTGCATCCTTATTTTCATTCCTCTGACCCTCAGTCCTGTCATCTGGGAAGTGGGAATAATAAGTGGAAGTTCAGGCTCGGCGCCTGTGGCTCAACAGGCTAAGGCGCCAGCGGCTCAACAGGCTAAGGCGCCAGCTACGTACACCTGAGCTGGCAGGTTCCAATCCAGCTGGGGCCCGCCAAACAATAATGATGGCTGCAACCAAAAAAATGGCCGGGCGTTGCGGCGGGTGCCTGTAGTCCCAGCTACTTGGGAGGCAGAGGCAGGAGACTCACTTGAACCCAGGAATTGGAGGTTGCTGTGAGCTATGATGCCACAGCACTCTATCCAGGGTGACAGCTTGAGGCTCTGTCTCAAAAAATAAATAAATAAATAAATAAGTGGAAGCTCAGAACCTACTTCATGTGAACCTCTAAGGGCAGGGGAGTAAGCTTAGCAGGCCTGGCCCTTCTCAGGTTCTCACTCTTTTTTTTTTTTTTTTGGCAGTTTTGGCCGAGGCCAACCTGCCACCCCCAGTGTATGGTGCTGACGCCCTTACTCCTTGAGCCACAAGTGCCTCCCGAGGCTCTCACTCTTATCACCTCCTCTGTCTTCACACTTATGTACTCCTGTTACTTCCTGCTATCTTCATGTGTAAATTAAATATTAGGTAACTCAATTAGATGAGAAGAAGTTTTATTGTAATTTTTATTTCCTTATGAGAAAAACTTAGGCCAGGCACTGTGGCTCATGCAGGTGGATCACTTGATTTCAGGAGTTTGAGACCCGCCTGAGCATGATCCAGACCGCATCCCTACTAAAAACAGAAAAACTAGCCAGGTGTAGCTTTTCACCTACTCGGGAAGCTGAGGCAAGAGGATCATTAGAGCCCAGGAATCTGAGGTTGCTGTGAGCTATGATGCCATAGCACTCTAGGCAGGGCAACAGAATGAGACTCTGTCTCAAAAAACAACAACAACAAAAAAGGTTGAATGCTTTGGGAAGACTCAAAAGTGAATCCCTTAAAAAAAAAAAAAGATAATGGCAAAGGATTCTAGAAGGTTTTTGCATACAGGTTATTTCATTAATGTGTTTTCAGTCTACTTTAAAGAAACCAAAGATGTAAATCAGATGATGTGTAAAGAGTGGTTTAAGCAAAAAAGATGACAGGAAATGCCAATCAGTGGACCCATATCCAAGAAAAGGCCTGGGTCCCGCACAGGGATTGTGCAACAGCCTTATCATTTGTGTTTTGGGTTAAAATGAGCTGTTTAAAGGAAATATATCATTTCTTTTTTTTTTTTCTTTTTTGCAGGTTTTGGGTGGGGCCAGGTCTGAACCCACCACCTCTGGCATATGGGGCCAGTGCCCCACTCCTTTGAGCCATAGGCACCACCCAAAATATATCATTTATTTAATTCCATTTCTTTTGGTTAATCAACTGACTGCTAGGCCCAAATGCATCTGGAAAGAGACCTTCTGCAGTCACCCCTCTCAGGCCTAGGTTTGGGAATAAATAAGAAGTCATGTGTGAAGCCTTTAGCCAGGTGGCGTCACTCAGAAAGTGGCTAGACAGCTGTGACTGTGGCATTCTTTGGTCACAACCTCACCTGCTAGTGTGTTTTGAATTGTTCTGGAAGAAGAAAATCACAGTGGGACAGACGAGTTATAGGGGCCTAACCTCAGGGAATGACTTCAACATCATGAGCAGAAGGTGAAGCCACCAGCCCAGACCAGATGTGTACTTTGAGGCTGGTATTTTAACATCAGAATGGGGGCAGGAGCCACAGCCACAGGTCTGGGCTCACAATAAAAAGCTAAGAAAAATGGCTCGGCGCCTGTGGCTCAACGGGCTAAGGCGCCAGCCACGTATAGCTGAGCTGGTGAGTTCGAATCCAGCCCGGACATGCCAAACAACAATGACGGCTGCAACCAAAAAATAGCCGGGCATTGTGATGGGCGCCTGTAGTCCCAGCTACTTGGGAGGCAGAGGCAAGGGATTGGAGGTTGCTGAACCCAGGAATTGGAGGTTGCTGTGCGCTGTAATGCCACGGCACTCTATCCAGGATGACAGCTTGAGGCTCTGTCTCAAAAAAAAAAGCTAAGAAAAACCAAAATTGTTGCAGGTGTGAAATCTAAACTTTTCTTTCCACCTTCAAAGTGGGCAGTTCAAAGCTAGAAACTAACATAAAAATTGGTGTGGGCTGGGCAAGGTGGCTCACGCCTGTAGTCCCAGCTACTCAGGAGGCTGAGGCAAGAAGATCACTTGAGCCCAGGATTTCCAGGCTGCAGTGAGCTATGATCAGGCCACTGTATGCCAGCCTGGGCAATAGAGCAAGACCCTGTCTCAAAAACAACAAAAAAAAACTTAGTCTGGAACAGAGAGCCCCAATAGGCACGCACAGAGAAACCAAAACCATCCCACAAAGAGGCCTGCTCTGGCCAAATAGAAGTCCAGCCAAAGACCATACCACAGACAAAAATCCAGAGTACTCAAAGTCATTAAAGGGCATCTACCCAGGGGGAAAGTGGCTGCAAAACGTGGAGCTACCCATACAGATGCCCACCTGCCCACGTTATGGGTCGCCATGATGTTGAGCACCTCTGTGGCTTTTATCCGAACAACATCGTCAAGGTCCTTCAGCAAACCTTTCAGGCTCTCTAGGCAGCCTGCAAGGCAAAACAAACAAACAAACGAAACTTAGATGGTTTGCCAGTCCCAGGAACCAACTAACCCAGAAGTCAACAGGTGAGCCAAAAAGAAGGTACCAGAGCTTCTGCTGCTTGGGACCTAATGGAATCATGTCAATTACACAGCATTTCAGAGTCACTGAAAGGGCTTACACCTGGAGGGACAGTCTCATCTAACCCTCCTGGTGGGAAAATCACTTTTAGGAGAGCCTGAAAGGTTTCCCAACAGTATCTTCTCTCAAAAGTTGTCACCATAGGGTTAAGAAAATGGCCTTTGCTATTTCTTTGACGCCAGGAGAAATGCGGGGTCAATGTATAACCCTGTCCCAAGCTAATTACATGACCTTGAATGGGTGACACCCAGGCCAGGATTAGCAAGTAAGAATCCTGCTTTATTCATTTATCAGGAAAGCCTGGACTCACACACCTTCCGAGAACCTTGGTTTTCTTATTTGTTGGAAGGGATGCTCCCCCCTTGCAGGTAACCACCCTGAGGACTAAGATAACCTGGGCACTACACGTCAGGTAGAGCTGACCCAGGTCAGGCTCCACCAATATCAACACTTATAACTGAAGTGTCACCCGGCATCACGGATGTGAGGACCCTAGTCAGGGTTACTGGAGCTGTACACTCTCACCTATGTTGATGGCCTCGTAGACATACTCAGGGTCGTGCATGAGGTCACACAGGGACATGAGGGCTTTCTGCCTCGTTAGCAGGTCTTCTGACTGCAGCTCTTCATTCAGCTTTGGCAGGGCCCGACAGCCATACGCAATGGGAGCCTGGGCGGGGTTGATATCTGGGGGCAAGTACATGGAGATCCGGGAATGGGCCATCTTTCCACGCCTACAAAGGGCTTTCGAGATGAAGCTTTGCAGAAATCACTGACTAAAAGAACCAAAAACATGGTTGTCACCAGTATTAGTAAGTTAGAAGCTACTTCTCATCTGATCTTCAAAACTGTGAGGGCAAGTGGGTGGGTATTTTTACTTCCACTTCACAGATGAGCAAACTGAAGCTGAGAGCAATGAAGACACTTGCTCAAGGTCACAGTGAAGGTAAGTAGCAGCCCAAACTGCTAGAGTTCTAGAGTTCTGCCAGGAAATAGCATTTAAGAAACCACTGATGTGGCTCAGCACCTGTGGCTCATGAGCTAGGGCGCCGGCCACATACACCAGGGGTGGCAGGTTTGAACGCAGCCTCGGCCTGCCAAAACAACAGTGACAACTACAACAAAAAAATAGCTGGGCGTTGTGGTGGGCACTGTCATCCCAGCTACTTGGGAGGCTGAGGTAAGAGAACCACTTAAGCCCAGGAGTTTGAGGTTGCTGTGAGATGTGACACCACTGCGCTCTACCGAGGGTGACATAGTGAGACTCTTGTCTCAAAGAAAAAAAAAGAAAACAAACCACTGATACTTTACAGGCTGGGTCTTCCGTCAAAGGGCAAAACAAACAAATCCCAAGATGATCACTCCATTAAGTGCTTATTTTGTGCCAACAATAACTAGTATCCAACTCAACTATCCCATAATGAGGGGGCTTGTATTATCCATATTCTACAAATGAGGAATGTGAGATTTGGACAAAGAGCTTGCTGGAGATCACAGAACTAGTGAGGCAAGGGGCGAATGTCCAAATCTGTGTTGAGCTCATTTACCCCCAGAGACCCATATTCAGATGCTTCTGATACATCCATGAAGAGGAATTGCGTTTAAAGGGCGATTTGGTTTTTTGTTTGTTTTTTTTTTTGAGACAGAGCCTCACGCTGTCACCCTGAATAGAGTGCTCTGGCATCACAGCTCACAGTAACCTCCAATGCCTGGGCTCAAGCGAGTCTCCTGCCTCCGCCTCCCAAGTAGCTGGGACTACAGGCGCCCGCCACAACGCCCAGACCTTTTTTTTTTTTTTTTTTTTGGTTGCAGCCGACATTGTTGGTTGGCAGGCCCAGGCTGGATTCAAACCCGCCGGCTCAGGTGTACGTGGCTGGCGCCTTAGCCCGTTGAGCCACAGGCGCCGAGCCTAAAGGTCGATTTTTTTTTTCCCCCACCTACACACACTTTGAGAAGCTACCGCAGTGTAGGTTAGTAGTTAAAAGAACTGGCTCCAAACTCAGGCCATGGGTGGCCCTGGAGAAGTTACGCCCTCTGCAAAAGGGAGGTGATGATAGACCCTCCCTCCCTCCCGGGTCTTCACATTACTGCTACACATGGGCGTGGCACACCAGGGCTCCAGATACTGGCTGTGGTTATTATTATGCTTTTTGTCGGTTTGGTCCTGTGTACAGGCTCCTGGCCTGCAGAAATCTCACTCTAGAAAAAGACTAGCCGAACTCCCGACACCGTGCACCAGTGGACACCTGCGGCCTGGCTGGGAGGGGCGCGGTCAAGTCTGATTGGAACTCCGCTCACAGGCAAGGGCGGGCGCTGCGGACCCGGCCTGCCCTCCTCTAAGGGGTATGAGTCCGACTGGGAGTGATTTGGGGTGTGGGGACGTGGGCCCCGTGTGAGCGGGGCTGGGAGGGTCACGGGGGTCCCCCTGTTCCTGGGCCCAGTCCCACCGCCGCTGCCTCACCTGCCTTAACGCTTACGCTCGGTAGCGCGCGCCCGTTGCCAGGTGACCTGGTTGCTAAGCGACCCCGGCAGCGTCGGCTACACGGATCTTTGCACTCTCGGCGCCCACAGCGCAGGCGCGAACAGCTTCAGGCTGGAGCCGGTTGCAACATGGCAACAATAACACTTTACCCAGTTACTGTGGGGAACAAACACGTCTTGCTTTGTTTAAAGTACAAAAAGGAAGGGAAGCGATGTATTTACGCTTTCCCTGTATTGAGTACTTTGCGCATGCCTTTGGTCCTGGTGGGGTCCCGCCCCGGGGGCAGGGTCCGCTAAGAACTGTGGAACTGGCACGACCAACTGAAAAAATACAAAGTTAGGAACGACCATAAAGAAAGAGATATGAAGGTGGCGCCTGTGGCTCAAGGAGTGGGGCGCCGGCCCCATATACCGGAGGTGGTGGGTTCAAACCCGGCCCTGGCCAAAAACTGCAAAAAAAAAAAAAAAGAAAAAAAGAGACATGAGACACAGAATATAATGTTCAAAGGTGGGAGCCCAAGGGACCACTGCCCGTTTGGGGGCTCCTGCGAGTGATTCTGAGTCTCTGTTCCACTCAGCTTTTGCTGAAATCTATCTGCCCAGGTGGTAAGCTGAGGGAGGGAACAAAGACACCTGCAGTTTCTCTGAATGAGCGTGTCACCAGCTGTTCCTTTGGTCTCTGCCCCAGCCAAATGCAAATCTCCGCAATGGGTATCTGGTTTGTCTGTATAATGGGCAGGAAAAGACCTAGAAGATGTATCTTTTCTAGGACTTGCCACAATCTCTTCTTTGGCCATTATTTTCCTCAGAGTGTTCACAGACTCAGCAGGGGTATTTGTGTAAGCTGTATCCTCAATAGGCCAGAGTGTCAGGAAAGGACAGAAACTTGTTCAAATAAGGAATTTATCAATGGCTAACTTAAAGGTAAATTAGCTGGCTTTTCTTTGTTCCGACTCCTTCAGCTTACTTTATAATTTTCCCTTTTTCTGGGGGTGCCCTCCCCTGCCAAGAATGGAGTCTTCAGTCCCATTCTGCCTGCAAATCCCCAAAGTAAATCCATAAAGTGATAACATCCAGTTTGGGGACAAGGTTCAGTAGCTTTCCCCAAATCACAGAGTCCTGATCCCAGCCCTGGCCCACCCTCCTTGCTCTGCAAGCTGACTGCAAGGTAATGACAAAGGTTGGCCCTCTGCAGTGGACCCAGCACATAGCTGGCCAGAGTGATGGTTCTCAAAAGCAAGCCAGACCCAGTGCCCACCTGCATCAAACCCTCCCACTATTCCCCACTATCTCAGACCTGGGTCCAACTCCTAGCCTACCACTCAAGGCCCTGGGCAGTGGTATCCTCAAGCCATGCTGGACTGCTGGACTCCAACTTCCTGGAGGGCAGACACCAGATCAGTTGTTTCCTTGCTTCCCAATTGCCAGGCAAATACCAGGCGGCTTTCAGGAAATGTAGAACAAATGTATGATTAATGCACTTGAATCCAGCTTTACAATCTAAAAGCACCTCACCATCTCAAGTGCATCTCACAACGAACCTTTGAAGTAGATAATTAGGTCCACATTATAGCTGAGTAGACTGAGATACCTACCAGAGGTGGAGCAACCCACCTAAATTCACCCCTAAGTCTTTGACCTTTGCAGTGAAACTTGTTAAAAGGCATCAAACATC
Source organism: Arctocebus calabarensis (assembly GCA_963573935.1). Taxonomy (NCBI): domain Eukaryota; kingdom Metazoa; phylum Chordata; class Mammalia; order Primates; family Lorisidae; genus Arctocebus; species Arctocebus calabarensis. The sequence goes on from CAUYON010052635.1 coordinate 8,270, forward strand.
AGCCTGCAGCACACTTAGCTTTGAAGTGAAGATGACTGACTGAGATCTGTGTACCAAGGATCTCATATTGTGATACAGAGAAATAAGGAAGCTGAATCAAATAGGATCTCAAAGCTGGGAACCCCAGCAGACCCTTCCAAATCTGGTTCCACGGTTTTATAAGGGTCTCTAGAGACCATCTAGTCTCACATACCTCACTGTTCAAACAGAAATTAGATCAGAGGAGCTCGTGACTTGGGTAAGCTTTACAGTAGTCATTAATCAAGGAAATTAATTTTGAAGCTTGAGCTCTGGAAGCCAGGCATATGATATTCAGACAACCTTGAATTCAGAACTATGCAGATTAATGTCGGTATGTGGGAGACATCCATCCCTTGCCGCTGGAGAGTGCTTGACTCCAATCAAACACCAATACTACAGCAAGAGCTCTTATACCTTGACTGCCACCACCCCTCCTAACCTAGGAGTGCCAGAAGTGGCACGAATCTCTGCACCGTCAGCCTCACACACCTCACTGCTCAGTGAGGCTCCACCTCCCTGGCCTCTTGGCCCCGCCCACTGTCTTCCAGGCAGCACGCGGCTGGTAGTCATGGTGATCCCCGGGGCGTTCAGGCCGCCTCTGTCCGACTCCAGGGAAATTCTCGTTTCTATGGCGATCGCCGGTGCAGTGGCTTGGCGGACTTCTTCCGCCTTAGTTCCGCCCAGACCCCGCCCCTAGCGTCGGGGATTCGTCAGACGCTTGCAAGTCCGGCGGGGCCTGGTTGCCATGGTGATCACCGCCGCGGGTCGGGTGCAGACCAGGCCGCGCCGAACCCCCGGCCTCTGCTGCTGCTGCGGGTGAGTTCGCCCGCGCTTCTGTGCGATCCTCGGCCCACCCCCGCGCGGGACGGTCCCGGAGGCTGGGGTCGCGAGGGCGCCGCACAGCCCGCCCACTGCCTACCCCAATAACCTGAACACGGCCTGCGAATCCCAGAGCCGCCTCTTCCTGACTCACCACCCTGGGCCAGGCCCGTACTGGTCGCGGGGGAGGAGCCGGGTCAGGTGCAGAAGGATATCAGCAGACCTTGGCCAAGGCCACCCTAGTGGGGAGAAGGGCTGGACGGGAGAATGTGCTGCTGAGTGGGTTTGGGAGATCGGACGCTGGGTGGGCCGAGGGCTTCCTGGAAAAAGACTGAAACGGAAAGGCCCCCCGCGTTCACCCCGAGGTTTCATCCTGTAGGAACTAGGAGAGGAAGGCGTAGATCTGTCTTTAAAGTTGTTGAGAAGGTAGGGAGAAACTCATGGGTGAGTGTTCAAGGATTTTCATGGCTCCCTCACTCCCTTTTCACTGGTTGTGTCCACAGGATTCTGGAAGGATGAGGTCCTCCCTGACACCTTTGGGGCCCCCTGTGAGCCGAGATCGTGTCATCGCCAGCTTCCCTAAGGTAGAGAGTCATGTCTGCCCTGCTTTCCTGACGCTGTGGCCACACCAGCTCCCCTCAGTCTGCACTCACCCCGAGTAATAAAGCAGGGGAATGAGGGAGGCCTGCCCCTCATCCAGTTTATCAGGCTTGGCGCCTGTGGCTCAAGGAGTAGGGTGCCGGCCCCATATACCAGAGGTAGCAGGTTCAAACCTGGCCCCTGCCAAAACCTGCAAAAAAGAAGAAGAAGAAGCTAAAACACTAGCCATTGGCTTGCTCTAGACAGCAAATTAATGTCAACAACCGGATACCACTGTGCCATGGAGGTTATATGGGCATGGACTTAGCAATCAGACAGTCCTGGCTGTGAATCCTGATTCCATCAGTAAACCATGTGTGCATGAGTAAGGTCCTCAGCCTCTCAGACCTGCTACACGAGGATAATTCCTGGCTTGGGGTGCACGGGAGTTCCCTTGCAGTCATGGCTGCTGCTGTTCTCATTATCATTACTGTCGTCAAGATAGCATTCCAGTTTCCTGACCCCAAATCCAGGGCTAGAGAGGGCAGAGTCCCTTGCCATTCAGTGTTCAATTTCTGCTGAAAATTCACAACTCTCTTTATTAAAACCCAATATTAATTGCAGCAGTCAATGCAAATCAGTAAAACTTCCATAGGGGACAGGAGGGCAGTATTTAGCAAAGTTGCAGATGCCCCTGGCCTCTGAGCCAGCCATCCCACTTCTAAGAATGTACTCTGTGGATACACTGGCATGGTGTACAGTGTGCACTAGGACGGATGTGGCGGCAGCTGTAACAGCAGAAGGTCAGACACAACGTAAATGTCCTCTGAGAGGAGGGTGGCTAAACTAGCAGCGCTACTTCCTGGCACAGATCAGAGGCCGCCATGCAATGAGAGCCCAAGTAAATCATTACGCAGAAAAGCAAAGAACAGAGCAGTGTGCAGCAAAGCGTGTGGAGCACCCTCCTGCGGGGTGAAAAACAAAGTGGGGGAATGTCTTGTGTTTGTTTATATTATACATGCAGAAAATATTTCCTGAAGGATGCATAAGCCCCTACTCTCGGTGTTTGCCCGTGTGGCTTGGGACAGGCATAGAGAGAGAGAGATCCTCTCTGTGAAAGGAATGGTTTTTTCTATCTTCTGGATTCTGCGCCCAGGTTTGTAAAGAGGAGGTGACCATAAACCCCCAGGTGTTTGGGCTCTGCAGCCATTCCTTCTTCCTCCTTCTTTGGCAATGACAATGGTAACCAGAGAAGACAGAGGCTGGTGTTTCATGAACCAAAAGAAATGGAAGTGTGGCTGGGTGCAGTGGCTCATGCCCATAGTCCCAACATTCTGAGAGGCCGAGGTAGGTGGATTGCCTGAGCTCAGGAGTTCAAGACCAGCCTAAGCAAGAGCAAGACCCTGTCTCTAGAAATATCCTGGTGTTGTGGCAGGCTCCTGTAGCCCCAGCTACTGGGGACGCTGAGGCAAGAAGATCACTTGAGCCTAAGAGTTTGAGGTTGCTGTGAGCTCTGATGACTCCACAGCCCTCAACCCCAGGGTGGCAGAGTGAGACTCTGTCTCAAAAAATACAAAAGGAAATGTTATTAGCACAAAACAGTCCAGATCTCCTGGGACAATGGACCCCATTGACAGAATGGGACAGTGAGAATCAGAAAGATAGGGAGGAGTGTCTGACACACAACTGGGCATGGTGGAGCTAGGATTTGGCCTGGCTGAGTCTGGCTCCAGAGCTCCCAGCCCCAGCAAGGCAGCCCAGAGCATCCATCCTGTTTTCATAGAAGGTGGGATTCTCCTCCTCCTGCCTGCAGGAGTCAAGGGTCACAGACCACTGCTGGCCCTGTTCATCCTGCATCCCAGAACCACACCGCTTCAGACCTGAGGAAGTTGTGGTCAGTTCGGCCTGGGTCCATAGCGCCCTGCCTGGGAAAGTCCTTCCCTCTACTCCATGTGCCTCAGTTTTCCTGTCTCTAAAACTGGCTCACCCTTCCTATCCTGGGGCCTTCCTTACCACACTTCTCTAGTCAGGCCAGAACAGTGAGATTCCTCTACTGACCACTGTGTCCAGGTTTACCCACAACTGAAAGCTGTCACAGAAGTTGACAGGAAAGAACAGTCAGCTTTTTCCTGTGGTAGCTGACACTCTGCTGCACAAGAGCAGACTTTTGGGCTAAGCTGTTCACCTGCATGATTATTCCCTGACTCCTCCAAAGACCACATGAAAAGGTGCTGTATGAGCGCCTCATTTTACAGATAAGGAAACCGAGGCCCAGTGAGGTTTCGTAGCTTTGCCCTTTGCAAAGCTCTTTCTACCATCCCTGCTGCCTCCCATCACAGCTGAAGCTAAGAGGGCAGCTAGGTCCTTGCAGAGCCTGACTGATGCCCTCAAACCTGGAAGAGACAGTAGGGCTGTCAGGGAGCTGTAGACACAAGCACCACCCAGAGGGCCAGAGCAGGTTGGGGCGGGAAACCATTCCCATACACAGAAGATCGCACCAGCAGCCTCAACAATGCCCTTCTCCCCACATCCTTGCCACGGTCAGCCAATCTGATGGCAGAAAATAATGATCACTTTGTGTAATTTCATTTTTTTCTAAGTATAAACAAATGTGATCTGGGTGTGGTGGTTCATGCCTGTAATCCCAGCACTTTGGGAGGCCAAGGCAGGAGGAAGAAGGATGACTTGAGGCCAAGAGTGTGAGACCAGCCTGGGCAACATAGCAAGACCTCATCTCTACAAAAAATTTAAAAATTAGCCAGCATGAAAGTGCACACCCATAATCCCAGCTATTTGGGAGGATGAGGTAGGAGGAACACTTGAGCCCAGGAGTCAAGGCTGCCGAGAGTAATGATCACATCACTCCAGGCTGTGTGACAGGGTGAGTCCTTGTTTCAAAAAAAAAACTAAAATCAAACCTATTCAGTATGTGCCATCATTTCTTAATAGCCTGTAGACATTTATTGAGCCTTAGTGTATGCCAGGCTGGCTCTGTGCTGATGGCTTTACAAACATTATCACGTTTATGCCCAAGTCTCTGATGGGGAAGTTAAAGTTCAGAGATTTGGGCACAGCATGTACAGTCCTACCTTCCAAGACATGTGGAAGACTCAAAGTCCCTTCTAGGACATTGTCCCAGCACAGGTGTGCATACTTTTAAAACAAAAATGGCATCAGAGGGCGGCTCCTGTGGCTCAGCGAGCAGGGCGCCGGCCCCATATACCGAAGGTGGCGGGTTCAAGCCCGGCCTCGGCCGAACTGCAAAACAAAAAAAAAAATAGCCGGGCGCTGTGGCGGGCGCCTGTAGTCCCAGCTACTAGGGAGGCTGAGGCAAGAGAATCGCTTGAGCCCAAGAGCTGGAGGTTGCTGTGAGCAGTGTGACGCCACGGCACTCTACC
>CAUYON010052636.1:0-21289 GCA_963573935.1 Arctocebus calabarensis
TCCTCTATTTTATTGATCTTGTTTGCAATCCAAATTCTGAATTCAATTTCTGACATTTCAGCCATCTGTTTATGCATAGGATCCTCGCTTGTGTCCGCCAGATTATTCCTTGGGGGGGATGACCTAGTCTGGTTGTTCACATTTCCAGAGCTTTTCCATTGATTCCGTCCCATGATTATTTTTACACCGTTTGGCTAGATGAGTAGATAAGGACTATTTGGGCTGGGAGTTCTAGGAGTAGTGATTGACCAGTTCTTTGCTTAAAAGCTTGGACTGGCATCTGTATCTTTTCCCCTTGAGTTTTGCCACTGCTTGCAAGACTGGGGACCTTCTTGGTGTGATGGGGTTAAGTGGCTCTGTCTTATTTTCAGCTGGTCTTTGTCTTACCCTAGAGAATCTGTTACTCTGGATTGAAATCTGAGCTGTGAAGGAATACCAGAGTTAAGTCGCCGCACCCCCCCACAAGTAATAATAGAAAAAGCCACATCAAACCTTCCCACTACCACAAACCCAGGGTACCACTTTGGAAAGTCCTCGGGTGATTAGTCCAGCTGAAGAGGTCCTAATCAATTGTCCTAGCCAACACCAATCTCAAATGGAAGAGTTAAAAAAGTCTCTGGCAACTGGATAGCAGGGATCCGCTGGAAGCTCTTGAATAATTCACTTTGATGCTCTGTGAGCTCAGGAGGGCACACCCCCCCCCCAGCAAGTAAAATTAGTCTGGGAAGGTTGATGCTATCACACCCCGTCGGTGGTAACAGTTGTGATCCAGTTTCCTCCAGTGAGCTGATGCTTCAGAGGTTTGCACCTGCCTGGGTCACAGTGAGGTTTGTGGCTCCACAACCAGTCCGCTACTCCCTGTCACTGTTTGGCAGGGGGAGGTGAGGCCTGACAACCTGGGTACTTAACAGGGGCTGGGGTGATTCACTCAGTTTCAGCCCTATCCCTGATTGATGTTGCTGCTGGAACAGAATAAGTTCACAGAATTTATTTCTGTCAAGGCTATTTTCCCTGATCAGACTGGGGCTGCAAATGGGTTTTACTCAGTCTGTGAGTTCCAGCCCTTTGTCTCAGCTTTCATCCCCTGAGGACCAGGTTAAGCAAAGCACTGCGAGTATTCTAATCCCTGCTTTGTGTCCCAGCCGGTACTGCCTCAGGCAAATCCTTTACGTGCCTTGGTTGCCGGTCCGCTCTGCCAGCACCGGCACCGGAGAAGCTGCTGCTTCCCAGTGGGAGTGTCTCCTCAAAACATCCCCAGGGGTGCAGCTCTCCAGCTATTGTTCCCAGAGCTGGTTGCTGTTTTGTGCCTCAGGAAACCCTCCCACCAGCCAGGTTTCCTCACGGCTCTCTCCCTGAAACACTCTGAGCCGGAAAATCAGCACAGTTCAGCAAGTTTGCGCCCGTCCACACCCCTCGAGAAAAATCTCCAAGAATCTGGACTCTGTGGGGAACAAGCCTCCAGACCTCGGGGTGAGAGTGGAGGGGAACACCAAGAACACCAACTTGCAGGTAGAGAGCATATACAGTTTTATGCCTGGCTGGAGAGCGCCGCGGCACCCTAGTACGGGAAGGAGGTCTGGTTTTTAGAGGGTCTCTCCCGTGGGGTAGAGTGGGAGAACATCCAAACTCTGCTCGCTTGTTTGTATGGAGGTATGGAGTATGCTGCGAGCCGATCTCATGGGGGAGGGGACTCCCAACTGCTTGGTGATGTGCTCTGTACTGTTTTGTTTGTGTCCTCGGGGTCTCAGGTCGCCCCAGGGTTGATGTGCACTCTTTGACCTTTTCTTTTGGCTCAGATCCAAACCATCGGCTTTCTTGCTGAGTTTCTGTCCTTTAACTCTCCTTCTGGATGGGAACCTCTGCGGAAAGCTGGCTACAGATCTCCATCTTGGCTCCTCCCCCAATCAGTTTTTTTTTTATATTAAATGTCTATAAACCAGCCCTTATATAGTACACCTAATAATGTCACATGAGGAATTGTCATGTGTCTCTAGCTCAAAATATGTACAGATAGAACAGATCAGTCACCTCAACTAATCAAAGTTCTCTAATAGCTCCCCACTTCAATGGAATAAGTAAGGGTAATACCTTTTAGTGTGAGCCCTTTGGCTCATACACTAAATTTAAGCACATGCTTCCAGCAACTTTTCCTTAGGTTCTGATTTTCTACAGGATATTCCCCAGATGCCCATCTGGCACCTCTGATCCTGCTGCTTCCTGGGAGTGTAGTTTCTTTTGAAAGCTATTTTCCCAGGCCTACTGTAAAACTGATTTATCCCATAATCGAAAAAAATTAATAATTATTAAAATAATTAATTACTTCTTTTCTCTGACCCCACAGTATACTTCCCTTTAGCACAAATCAATGACTTTTTAGACAGTTATCAATTTGCTTTTTCCCAACAGAGGGAAAAATCTTTCACAGAAATCAGTTCTGATCATCTTTTTTGTTTTTCTAATATCTAGTTTACAGTTTTACTTTATCTAAATGCTCCAAAAAGTATTGAAATTGATAGAATATAAGGTTCTAGTAGTACTACCATCCAGGCCATCTTGGGGAAATTAATAATTTCTCAGCGTATTGTAGTTTTCTCTTGTTTTAAAGTAACAGGTGGTCGATGACAATGAATGACCTATGAACTGAAACATCTCAGCTATTGAAAGAAGGTATATTTGAAGTACTATTACCTGCATTATGCTCCACTGTATATTTCATATTTGTGTGTGTGGAACCACTTCTTAGGGAAGAAACAGATGTAACTTTTATAGTCTTGAAATAGCTGAGGTTGCCACTGAATGTCAGCATTGTGCTAATGACACATAGCATATGAGAAAGCCCCTTCCTTTGATATGTACATTAAAATAATGGTATCTAACCATAAGCAATTTAACGTTTTTAATCTCCTTATACACTTTCCAACAGAGTATGTATGGTTCCCACATTTTCAGAGTTCATAGCTAATTTGAGCTTTTAGCTAAATCCTCAAAATCACTAAATCAGGAAGAGTTGCACTGAGTTCTCACTTGTCTGCTTTCTTAAATGACTCGTCATTTGGGCAGTTACCTTGTCCCATCCCATCTGTTACCTGAATCCACGGCCATCTGTCATTTTCTGCAGCCGTCCACGCATTTATAAGCCCCTTCTTATTAAGACGTGCATAGTAGGGATACCATTTCTGGAGTCCAAAAAGAGCTCGGTGAGTAGAGGAAGCTGTTATTTGCTGGTTTGATATGATTCCACCTTCAATTCCCAAGGGGCCTGAGCATTCTGGAACAAAGCAGAAAAAAGCACCACTGTTTTAGAAATAATACATACGCAAAATGTGGCTGCACAATTTAATGGGAGATTTCTTTAAATGATGTGAACCTGTGCCCCCTATGCCTTGTACACCCCTTCCAGTTCACAGATGTATTACTGATTGCAACATTAAGGAAATGATTCTTGCTCCTCACGACACTGTCTCCTTCCTGTGCTGTGACAGTGGCCATGGTACAGTCATGTCCCTTCTGCATTACAATTCTGTATTATGTACTGTTATCTTAGGTCGTTGGATTGTTGATCATGTCAACACAAGCATAATGTACTTTAAAAACCTTATATTTTATATCCCCAGAGATTAGCATGCCACATAAATACCTTATTTCTTAAATAGCACACATCAGAGTTTGTGTCAAAATAATTTTTGTAGTAAGTTAGCACCTCTCATCAACATAAACTTTTTAACTTAAATTTTTATACCCAGCAAAAGTTATGCTTCCACGACAAGGGTGATTCGTAATTCTGTTAACATTTAAAGATATTATTAAAATAACCTGTGATGTCTTAGAAATTATTAAACAATATGTGAACAAATTGTTTTTATAAAATGAGCAGGTAAACTCTCTAACATTATACATGACACAATGTGTACAACTCCATAAATTCACAACTCTAGATACTGGGATTCTGCACTAACATTTTAAGTTTATTGTTGTTTAAATTTGCAACTTGGAAACTAACTGAAATTTTTCTAATAAAAATTTAAAATACTAAGATAAAAGCATAATATACTCAAATAATATATTTACAGATGCAAATATGTTAAGTCTTTTAAATTAGAAATGGAGATAAATCCATTTAAAATTATACATCCATGTTTATATTTTACATGTAAAATTATATATTTCATTTTTTTTTTTTTTTTTGAGACAGTCTCAAGCTATACCCTGGGTACAGCAAGTCATCATAGCTCACAACAACCTCCAACTCTGGGGTTCAAGTCATTCTCTTGCCTCATGTTTTCTATTTTAGTAGAGATAGAGTTCTTGCTTTTTGCTTAGCCTGGTCTTAAACTCGTGAGCTCAAGCAATCCACCCACTTTAGCCTCCCAGAGTTCTAGGATTACAGGCATTAGCCAGTACACCTGGCCTGTATATATTTGAATTTTTTAATTACTTCAAAAATTCACCAAGATAGTACATTTATTTTAAATAAGGCTTAAGAATTCAGAAAATATAAGTTATGATATAACAAAAACAATACTGGACTTTTATAATTTCAATAACAAACCATACACTGTACTCAACTTTTTGGCAAGTTTAGATTTGTATGATAAGTATGATAATCCTATTATAAAATATGCTACAATAATTTACCAGAATTCCTGAAAATAAGAAAAGACTGCAATGCCATTTTTAAATGTTGGTATGTACAAGCCAACCATGCACATTTTAGTTTTTAATTACTATAGAAGTCTGATACTGTAAGTAATTAAATGTTTACATTTAAACTGAGCTTGAAAACATGACAGGAAGTATTTGGCAGCTGGATTATAATGTTTTTGAAAATTAAGAAGATATTTCTTATTGGTAACCCTTTCTTTTTCATTGTAATAAACATGCTTCTTTTTTAAGCCCATGCTCTGATAGTAAATAGCTCTGATGGCCTTAAAACCTTTAAAGCACTTTTTTTTTTTAATAAAGAGGATTTAACTATGTGGATATGCAATCATTTTAATCAGGACTACATCAGTAAGGATGACATTTACATGATAAAAATTGCATCTTTGCTATTGATAATTAAAAAATTATTCACATGATATGTTAAATCTAGATAAGATCTCATGTAATTAGGACTGTTTAACACTTTATAATGGCACAATATCAGTTTGAAGTCATTAGAGCGAGATGATATTCATTTGTAGAACTGCACTATTAAAAGCTGCAGATAATAATCTAATTTCCACATTCAAAAAACCTAACATTGAAAAATCAAATATTGATTGTTCGGATTCTTGTTTTGCTTTCTGTTTTAAACTCCAAGAAGTTTACAGACTTCTTAAATGTCCTAAGAAACTTTCAGAGCTATCTCACAGACTTGGGTTGGTGATATTCAATTTTCATCTGCTTTAAAATTGAGGTTATGGTCCAGGCGTGGTGGCTCATGCCCGTAATTCTAGCTCGCTGGGAGGCCGAGGTGGGGTGATTTTGTGAGCTCAGGAGTTTAAGTCCAGCCTGAGCAAGAGCAAAAACCAGTCTCTACTTAAATGAGAAAAATTCACCAATTATTACAGTAGGCACCTGTAGTCCCAGCTACTTGAGTGGCCAAAGCAAGAAAGAGGATCGCTTGAACCCAAGAGATTAAGGTTGCAGTGAGCTATGATGATGCCACAGCACTCTAGCATGGGCAATAGAGTGAGACTCTGTCTTAAATAAATAAAATATAAAATAGAATAGAATAAATAGAATGTATGATGAAACATCATTCATGACTTATGAAAGAAGAAAAAGGACTAAATGCTTTTGTCTGTGTATCTATACATTGTTAAAAAATAATGAACTTGGTTCTGTAAGGTCTTTTGCATGCTTCTCTTTAGGGGAGCCCCCACCCCAAGGTGATCCTGGTCTTTAAGCCCATCTGGACAGGTACTGGGCATTTTTCCTTAGGCACCTAAGAGTACATAGGAGGAACTCAGTACATACACACTGAATGTTGTTATGGGGCTTTTTTTCCTAAGCAATAAACTAATAAGCAAATGCAAGCCTTATATATATTTCGTGGTGGAAAGTTGTCACAACAGCAGATTTTCTTCACTAATCATGTGGACCACAATCAAATGGATGTCATCATAATAAAAGGTCCAAAATCCAATTTCCTTTTGCTTAAGCTGTCCGCTTCCCCAATGTCCTATTAAACTCAACAGTTATAAAAACTAATGAAGGAACTGCAATTCAGAATGCAAATGATTATACACCTAAGATTCAGTGACCTTAAACAATTAATAATAAGATGGTTAAAAAGAAAGGCAATAGGAAGGTATACATTGCTTTTACTGTCAATACCTGGAGGAAGAAACATAAAAGAGTAATTGATGAACATCTGAAGGGTGTGCATCTTTATGTGTTTGCTCACGTGGCCTTTGAAATAATACTTCATGGAGAAAGGGTAGCATGTTTATTTCACGAATGAGGAAATGTGTGAGGAAGAAGTCTGGAATTGAGCGTGAAGAGTTCCGTAATTCTTTAAAGTTTGATTCTGACCTTTTTCTTCTGCTATTTTACATGGGGATGTGTACTGTACTGACATATGTTGGGAGAGGAAATAGGACAACTAACACAGAACATGTGGAATTTAACTAGAGACATTCGGAGATGAGAGAGCTTTAAAAAATTGGAATATACACATATATTAAAACAGTAGGTGACAGGTATGGCCGTCAGTTGCAGAAGTAAATACTGTGGGTTTATATGTGTCCCTTGAGTTGTGAAAAATTAAGCAGATATCATATTGGCATATATACTGCTTATGTAATACAGATAAGGTAATATCCTCTCATTAATTTATTGACTTCTTACTATGTGGTCATATATCCGTCATTCCATCTATCTTGTCTTCATTTAAATCAATTTTCAAAATATGTATATTTAAGGTCTACTATTACATCAAGCACTTTTCTAAGAAGTCATTATAAGGGGATGAACAAGGCAGAAAAAGGTCTTTGTTCTCTAACAGCGCTTATTCTAATAGGGAACAAATAATAAACAATCAAATAAATAAGAAAATGCAATGGTAAGTGCTAGGAAAGAGGCTATGAAGGAAAAAGAAGGGTAGATCAAGTGAGGGCATGTCAAGTGACCTTCAGATGACCTTTCTGAGAGGTGACACTAAATCTGATCTCTGACTGGGAAGCAGTCTTGGCTATTGTGCTGGGAATTATGGTACCAGTTTCCTCAAAGACCTTTAGTCCAGTGAGGAAGAAAGACAGAAATGAGAACATGTTCATGGAATATGGCAGAGGCTGTGAAATTAGATACATGGGATTCAGTGGGATAGGGGAAGGGGAAATCCAAAAGCAGCCTGGAGTTTGGGGAGAGATTTTCTGGAAAAAAAAATAGGATCTAGCAGAGTGGAGAAAGGGCAGCTTGACACAGGCAGCTGTCTGCGATGACGTGGGATGAAGAGGCAGAGTAGTGTCACTCGACCAAGAGGCGTTGGCAGGGGATGGTTAAGAAATGGGGTGGACAAGAAGAAGGACCCTTTGATTATTTTGCTAGAGAGACTGCTACTAAGACTTGATTCTGTTAGTACTAAAGAGTTTTTGAAGGATTATAATTACGGTCACATTTTCATTTAATACCACTTATAGATCATTCCTATTATGTCCTGCAGAGTAAAATTAAAAGGTAACAAAACTATGGCCAAATAGTGAGCAACCCCAATTGTCCAGGTAAAAAGTGATGCAAGTCTGAAGAGGGGTGGAGAAAAGGAAGAGTTTAAAAAATATTTAAGAGGCAAAATTAGGCAGAGCTGGTTATGCTTAAATGTCGTGTGGAAGAGGCAATGAACAACCTGGATTTCAGAGAATACAGCATGGAGAGGGGCTCACTTTAATTGAGACTGGCCAAATTTTGCAAATAACACTACTGAGCTTAAGCCTAATTCCTCACTTAAAAATTATCAAACGTCACTCTTGCCGCTGAAATGAACTTGGGAGGGTTTCCTTTTATTTTAGCTGCTCTTCCTTCCCTGACCTTGGTAGGCTACTCATCGACTAGGGACAAGACCCAAAAGTGAAAAACCTACTTTTACACTCAAACCTTGGCAAGTACTTCCCTGCCCCAAAACTTATCCACGTGTACCACCTGTGCACCTCTCTTGTCCCCTAAGAGGGAGAATCCCTTTTCAGGCAAGGATTATATTCCTTGTAGCATTTAGCAGTCAGCTTCAGTTTCAGCAGAGAATTAATAAATAATTTTAGAGGGACTTTCTAAATAATAAATATGAAAGGTAAGTAAATAGTATGAAGTATAGGTAACACTGTAACACTTTGTGTAGTTTTTTTTTTTTTTTTGGCCGGGGCTGGGTTTGAACCCGCCACCTCCAGCATACAGGGCCAGCACCCTACTCCTTTGAGCTACAGGCACCACCCTGTGTAGTTCATTTTTAAATTAAATATTCTTATTCACTTATACTCGCTCAAGATACTCAAGTAAAGAGGCCCTTGTTCAAAACTGTTTATATGCTGAGTCAGTTCTTTAGTAATGAAAAAAATGAGACAGAGTGGAGGTGGCTGCTTCTCTTTCAACTAGCTGTTACACAGCATTACCAGGTATTTCTATCATCCCACATTGGTACAGCTAATGTGGGTACAGTGGCGATTCGATCAGTGCTGAAACCACAGCAGAACATAATAGTAGACTATAGTAGTAGAATGCAAGAGACTCTATTTCCTGGCTGCACAATCTGCGTTTATGTGCCTTTGGTACTGTGCTTGCTTTTGTCAGATATAGCAATAATCTTAAATGAATGAGTTCATTCAACATTGACTACCAGAGGCTTTTGGGCATCATTTACAAAGTCACTTAAAATAATTGCATTGCCTGAATCATCTGCATGGATTGGAAATGCCTTCTGACCCAACACCCTGCCGCTCAGACTAACACAGAGCACAGCCAGTGATGTAACCTGGCAGGCTGAGCAGAGGCCGGGCCAGCTGGGGCCAGGTACCAAACGAACTCCCTCGAGGGACTTTTCTGCCTTGACCAAGTCGGATGTGAATAAAACAGCTTCAAAGCCAAGTCCTTCTCACTCTGCAAACTCATTCTCAGGAGTGTGGCAAAGAATGGTGGCTGCATTTTATTGATCTTACAGCTGACAAGAAAGCGGTGCCCCAAGATGTCCCAGATCTTGCTCCTGCATGTGCTGATTGAGCCTTTCAAACACACGAGATGGACAGCTGAATCGGTAACAGGAAAGCGCTGCTATGCTTTGCTCTATCTCAGTATCCAGACACATTCAGAATGAAAGGATTTCAAATTAAAGCCTTGTAAGAAACAAATCTCCTTTAAACATCTCCAGTCTTTCCATTCCTCAGTATCTCCTAGGAGTGAGTCCTCTGCTGTGCTTAGCATAGCGTGATAATTGTGCTGAGCGTGCACTGGCGAATAGATTACTGATGACCTCTAATGCTGCAGAAATTAATGCTGATTCAAACACAAGCCTCTCTCTGTGCCACTTGGACCACAGCCTTTCCTGTATTCCTAGCATTTGCTTTATTTTGGGGGTATCTTGAGTCTAGGTTTTAAATCGGTGTGGGAGGGAACAAGTCCACCATTTCTCTCACTGTGGCCTGGAGTGGCCAAAGATTCTTTTTTTGGTTTCTTGTCAGAGAAGCCTCAACACGTTTGATTTGATTTCCTTCAAGGTTATCATTTTTCCAGTGTTAGGAAGTTGTGTCAGAAAACAGAGAGCAAGGGATGGAATGAAAACAGAAAGATTAAGAAAGGCTGGGCTCAGAGAAAGGGCCTGAATCTTCCAGATTAGGTGCAAGAGACAAGGGAGGTGGCAACACAGTCCCTGGACAAAGGTCCCAGCTGTGAAGGTGGACATGAAAACCAGGCCTTTCCTTTGCTCAATCTTCCCACATTCCTGCAGAGCTCCCCCTGTGGGTCAGCCCCTGCTAAGCATGCTGAGAAGAATCACCTTCTAAGGACTTAGAATGAAATTCCCCTTGGTGGTGTGTGTTTCTCTCCACACCCAGAGTCTGCTTCTTTGTTTCAGGGTACGATACGAACTTCACACAGTCACAGTAATCTTGCTTAGGGAAATGGGTCATCATAAAATCATCAAAATAATTTTCAAAAGTTAGTTAAATTTTTGGACTGCACAGGAAATATATGCATACCTTAGAGAGAAGGCTGTCTCTTAGTATCTGATGGGCAACTTAGTTTAGATAAATAACAATTTTCTTCATGGTGGTGAAGACTGTGATTCTGGGATATGTGACCATGAAAACACTCCCCCCCCTTTATTTAGAATGACATCCTATTATTTTCCATATTGAAAAGCTCAGAAGGTGTCCAGGGTAAATGATCAGGAACAACTATTTGTGCATATTTTTTCTCTTAGATATAAACTTCTTAAACGTAGAAATCAAGCATTTTGCATTATTTATGTTTCCAGAACACTTAACGTAGACCTTACAAATTGGCAGTTCTCAATACTGTGGATTAGAGTAAATTAAAATAAATCATCACTTGTTGGAATTACTTCTCTTCCTTTTTTGAAGTCAAATTAATCTTCTGAATGCAGATATTATCACTCTAGGGATTCAACATTCTTCGGGATGGGTCTTAAAAGTCAGCAATGCTTTTGTGGTGTGCTGGATTGCTTGAAATACATAAAAATAAATCCTTGGAAGTAGGAGAAATATAATGTTTGGAATGACGACTTTCAAAAATTTACAAATTCAATTATCAGCTATTTAGCTATTTTTCTGTAAAATGTGTGTTATCTCACGTCAGTTATGATATGTTATCAGTTTACATCAATTGTTTTGAATTCAGGAAAAAAAATGAAGCCACTAATAAGCTAAACTGTAATAGGAAATTATTACTATTTCCCCAAGCTGATTTGTGAGTATCCTGATGAAGAATGATGGTGTTATAAAGAGTAGGGCTTATGGACTTAGCATTCAAAGGCCAAAATTCGTATTGACGTCATTCACAAAAATGGACAAAATCTAATACTATTATAATTTTATCACAGTCAACAGAGCTGTGCTAGGACAGCAGAAGAGTACATTTCCATTTGCTTTAGGTGCATTCATTCAAAACAAAAGAGCATACGGTGTCAAGTGCGAAGTGTGCTTTTGCAGCCAGGCAAGATTTCAGTAACTTGTACTTAGGCTTCCCCTCAAACTGCATAATTCATCTTCCACCAACTACGAGGATAAGAACATAGCGTGATGAAATATTTGTACAATCAAAAGCTTAAAAATCACAAACCTAAAGACATACACCCATTCTTAGCTTTCTGACACAATATATCTATGCACAGGAAAGAGCTAAAAGGGGTATAATGCCAAGGTAGAATGCTAAAATAGGGATTCAGTTGCTGGAACAAACATGAGCAGAATACCAAACATAAATATTCAAACGGTGCCGTGCAAAAGACACGTTACTATGCTTTTAAGTTATTTGCATCTTTAAGATTTTTTAGCCAATGTATATCAGGATAAATGCCAAAAAGCATTGCCTCAGATTTTTTGTTATAAAGAAATATTACTGGCAGGCCAGACATTGATCTTTATTTGAGAGACAAATCACAGTCCCAGACTCAATTACCAGCTACACCTAGCCATTATTTTCCCTATAAATGTGGTTAGAATTTTCTTCATACTGGATTTTATCTTAGGTCAAGTATGAAATCTCAGTGTGCCAGAGGTCAAAAGAAATCCAGGAGATCAAACAGCAGACCACTGCTGAGGGCAAGGTATAGTGTTATGAGCCCTCTCTGATACTGGAATCCATTGGAAGGTTGTGGAACGAGTGACAGAGAGTAAAATCCATAGCTGGAAATGTGCGGTAGAAAATTTGCTCCTTTGAATTCTAGAGACATCTATATTATTCCTTTGCTTTTAAAAAATGTAAGAAAATGTTTGTCATTTAAAAAATAAAGAAGTAGAGTGGCACCTGTGGCTAAAAGGAGTAGGGTGCCGGCCCCATATACCAGAGGTGGTGGGTTCAAATCCGGCCCCGGCCAGAAAACTGCAAAATAAAAAAGAAAATAAAGAAGCAATACCTATACAATCAGAAATGTGTTAGGGCTGAACAAAGACCTAAAAATTCTTTCAAATAATTTTTGTCTGCTTTCCACGTGACAACGTCATCTCTGCCCAGTTTCCTGTGTCCAAATTAACATGGATGAAGTACTGATAATATGAATTTACTAACTGAACCTTCCTTGCAATGCTATTGGATACTATATTTGCAATGGCTTTCGTAGTCCAGAAAAAATGACTCAACATAGAATTTTAAATATAATAAATGTAAAGCTAATAAAACAAAAGTACTTTGCCAATGTTGTAGAAAGAACATTTTAGGAAGATTTAGTAGAGTAACAATTTTATTACAAACCTGTAGAAGCTAAGCCCACTTTTCATACATTATCTCTTATTCAATAGAGACTCATACTGAAGGTGTTTTATAATGTAATGAATATGGATCAGCCCTGAAATAGGGAACTTGCCTTCTACCTCTTTTCAAATTTATATATGTAATAATAAAGTCGATCCTGATACCCCATGCAGTCTGGGTTCAATATTTATTTTTATTGAACAATATTTGTAGGAAAAACAAATTTGTTTCAGTTTTACTAATAATGCATGCATATATTTTAGATGAGTGTAGGGATTTAAGAATCTAAATCTGGATTTAAATCTTCAGTTGCTGAAGTGAGTGTGGCACATTTTCTATGTTCCACAAAATATCCACAGTGGGATAAATTGTTATTTTCTGATATGGTACAACAGAATACATTATCACTACTGCTGTAAGGTGAATACATTTATTTATTATAAACTCATATTAAAAATATACGACAAATAAAAAAATTTAGACTATGAAGAATACTAGGCTTGCTCATTATGAACTTGTAAATTTTGAAAAATATCCACAGCTAGGAATTTCATGCTTTTCTTGAGCTTTTAAAGATCAGAGAAATTCAAGTTTCTTTCATTCTGGAATTTTAAAAAAGACTAAATTCTTCAGAAGCCTGCAAATGTTGGATAGCTCAGCATTCTACTATACTTATTTTTAAGATTAACTGGGTAGGGACCATAACACCATAAACATAAAATGATTCATACTCATTTACACAAAATGAATCAGCAGAATTAATTTCACTTCTAAACTATCCTGTACGCTCTAGGAAAATAGGCACCTGATTTTCTCAGAAGTCATTCTTTCTAGTCACATATTTCAAAAAACAATAAACATTGTTATTGTCTAACTTAATAGTCATATGACACAGCAGGATATAGTCACTACTTTTATTATAAAGCGAAGATAAAGTGCATAAAAATACAGAGAGAGAACCCAGGATATAAATTTAACTTTTTGTTAAATTTTGTTAAATTGAACCTTTGGTCAGTTACCTAAATTGTCTTAAACTATACAAAGAAAGAATGTATAAATTGCTCAGGCAGGGGGTTCTGACAATACTATACATCTTTGGTGCCAGTATTTTAAAAAGTTATCAACTTAGCTAAACCAAGTTGCAAAGATAAAAAGAGAATAAAAATATTCATTTTATATTTATAGATGTAGAGGTGCATGACTTCTTCAGATCATACAATCTACAAACACAGGCAATTTATTTGGAATACAAGTAAGGTAATAGGTATAATAATGTTGTGGCAACTTGTTATGTGTATAAAGCACCAAAGTTTCTATCGTATCAGTTTATCAAAACTGTCATTCACTGAACATTTGGTTAAGGGCATGAAGACAAATTCAGTTCCAAAAATTTCTGTTCTGAACAGATCCCTGAACAAAAACCATGTGCTACTTCGTTGAAGATTTTTAGCTTACAAAGCCAAAGAAATGTGAGTTTCAATGCGTATACCATCACTTTCAACCTGTGTGGCCTTTGGGAATTTGGTTAATCTTTCAGCAACTCCAGATTAATCAAGGGTTTACAAATTTTACCGCACATTAAAATAACATGGAGCTTTAAAAAAAATTCCAGTACCAGGAAGCATCTTATACAATACCAAATCAGAATATCTTGGAGCAGGAGCAAGATATGTGCCTTTTTAAAAGTTGTGATGATACCAGTGTTTACCGTAATACGGGAACAATGCATTTGAGGGAAATCAACATGGTCAGCACCTAGTAAACTCTACGGCAACCAATATGCCCTAAGTAGATGGTAGTACTCATGTTACTGTTTGACTGTTACAAAACAAAAGCAAGAGAGAAAAAGTCATGGATGGGAGAGACAGATTCTATTTTTGCTCCCTAGAGAACCATGGTTTAAACATATGTTCCTGCTTCAGCCAGGTTTTACATGCATTCACGTCTTATCAGAGAAATAAAAAAAAAGGAATAGAACATCTATTCCCATTTCACACACAAAACATTCTTTAATAGAAATTTGAAATACATACATAAGCGCAATTATTAATCATGAGCTGTTACTGAAAATGATTCGAACTATCATGTCACTTGGCCTCTCCTTAATACCATATTCATCATCAGTTATTTCTGTCACCAAAGCATTCAAATTGTCAGATAAAACTCTTTGCCTGGGGGAAATATAAATTATGGCTTCTTGTAATGAATGAAAATGAAATGATTCCCCATAGTATATTGCCAGACTGGCTGGAAATAAAAATAACTAATTAAATAATCTTTTTTAAAAAATAGGTCTGTGTCTGGAAGGCACTTCTCTTCATTGTGGTCAAAAACAGGAATCTCCTATGGAAAAATCTCATATTAACACTGTGATAAATCAGATTACACCTCTTAAAAGCACCTCAATAATCAAGATTTTTTTTTTTTACTCAATTTGATGTCTGAATCATCCTATTTTCAGGATAAGTGGAGATGAAGTTTTAGCTGCTGGCTATTTTGTCGGGGAAATCAAAGAAATCTCATTTCCTCACGCGCATAACCGAGAGTGAAGTAACAAACCATTTCCCCTAAATTGAGTAATACCAGGTTCCCATATCGTCAACATATTCTTTTCTATTTCATCTGGACTTGTATTTCCAATCAATATGGAAGAATATTAATATTCATGGTTTCAGATTTCTAAGGACATAATGGGTTGTAGTGGGGAAAAATCATGAAATGCCCTGTAGCATCCAGCCAACTCTTCATGAGAGGCACGAAAACTACACACGAACAGCAGCCTCTTATGAAGTGTTATATAAAGAAAGTAAATTGAAGAGACAGTTTCAAAATAAATGATATGTATAATATATTCAGGAAATGTAAACTTCCCCACCAGGGTTGTCAAAAGCACATGGTAATTCTGGGAAGCCGAGGCAGGTGGATCGCCTGAGCTCAGGAGTTCAAGACCAGCCTGAGCAAAAGCGAGACCCCATCTCTAAAAAATAGCTGCACATTGTGGTGTGCACCTGTGCTCTCAACTACTTAGGAGGCTGAGGCAAGAGATTAGCTTGAGCCCAGAGTTTGAGGTTGCTTTGAGATATGATGATGCCACAGCACTCTGCCCAGAGTGACAGAGTAAGACTCTGTCTCAAAAACAAACAACAAAAAAGCTCATGATAAAAACTTCAGGTAGTACAACAAAACATTCAGACTTATTCATTCTATATGTAGGAGGTGGCTTACATTTTAGTACAGAAGCCAACAGACTAACAAAAATCTACTTGAAGTCTCTAAAGAGCCTCCTGGCTAATAATGCTTCCTTCATTTTTCATCTTGCTTTTCCTCACGTCCTCAACCTGGGGGAAGCTCTGCACCAGGCTGACCACTGGCTGAAGAGGATGGACAGAAGGAAGTTTAGTAAAACACCACTTTTCTAAAGATTGTGACTGACAACAGTTGTTAATAGAATGCCTGGAGTTTAGGGATCTGCCCTTTACTCTCTCACTTCACACAGATGCCACAGCATGGAAAGCTTGTCCAAAAAGCTATTTTTTCCCGTCTATCATTATGAATTACTTATTTACAACTAAAAATTCCACTTATATATAAAATTAGAAATAATAAATACAATTCTCTTAGCTCTTCTACTAGTTTTGTTCCTGGGAATATCAAATGCCATCCTGAGGGTGGCGCCTGTGGCTCAGTGAGTAGGGCCCCGGCCCCATATCCTGAGGGTGGCGGGTTTGAACCCAGCCCCAGCCAAACTGCAACAAAAAAATAGCCGGGCATTGAGGTGGGCGCCTGTGGTCTCAGCTACTTGGGAGGCTGAGGCAGTCCAGGAGTTGGAGATTGCTGTGAGCTATGATGCCATAGCACTCTACTGAGGGTGATAAAGTGAGACTCTGTCTCTAAAAAAAAAAAAGCAAAAAACAAATGCCATCCTGATTGGAAAGACAATTTTTGTTTTCTCTTGAAATTCATGTATAGTGTCAGTAGCATTAGAAAACAAAGATGGTTTAGCCATGTGAACCAGAGGAACATGTTTTTATACATGATGGCTTGTATGGAGAAAGGTCATGAGTGTGATGTTTTAAAGCTTTGATCACACACTCTGAAAGCTGTTAGGGGTTAACGATATTAAAGACTATGTTAAAAATATAAATACAACATCAGTAGGGAATATGAAGTATCATACTAAAGAACTATGTTCCTAAAAGATCCGCAATTTTGGTGGAAAGATGACCACTAAATTTTCACTTGTATGTACCAAGTAGTAAGAAAAATAGTGGAGAGGGTGCTACTACATCCTCATAAGTAAATCAAGCTGTTTTAATAATTTGGGATTATGTGATGTTACAAACTACAGCACATATTATTTGTATAATAAAAGTTTACTGAAGCAGTGGAGCTGCTCCAGTCATTCCACTCTGAGTGTGTATGTCCTGAATGGTTCCTAAGCATCTGGCTCTAAACCCTCCAACTGTCTTAGTTCATTACTATCCATATGGTGGCTAAGAGTGAAATATCCAAATACTGATAAATGATTCACAAGTTTTTGTCTGAAAAACATCATAAAACAACACAATTAATACTCTGAAGTCAAACAAAATAAATATTATGACTAATATTAGCTATTAAATTCTGTGTCTAATAATTCTCCTGTCTGTCCTTTTTTTTCTCCTCTGGCCTAAGTAGTGCTGAAACCCTGGGTCTCACGGCCTGAATTGCTGCCCCTGCCTTCTCAACTGAGTCTCCTTCATTAGTCCTACACACTGAATTCAGAATAAATTCTGAAAATCGGACCGTTTCCTTCTCCTGGTAAAACATTTTTTTCCCCAATGCTCAGAAAATAAAGGTCATTTTCTTGGCTGCTTGAATTTTACCTTCCAGAAATATCAAACTCCAAACCTTAGACCCAATTTGCTTAGATGGCAGTGTATGAAATAGTTTTCAGGTCGTGACCCTAGAATTTTCTTCCCTGTTCTCTTTTCCCCAAAGCTAAATTAATTTTGCTATTAGTTGGGTCCAGAAAGACTGTAAGTGTACTTGTATCATAGATAAAATTTGGCATTTAAATATACTTTACGTGCATTTATGAATTTATAAATTTGCCTTCCACATCAAATTATAAATTCTCCCCAAACAAAGGTTATATCTGTCCTGTTGGGTGCATTGGCCTTTTCCTTGCATCTTTGATAGTGCCAGATAGCAATAGCTCAGAATCATAACTGATCAATTCAGCAAAGGATAACATAATAGAGAATCGTCCCCTGTAGAATGGTTCCCTATCTTGCTATGCAAACACTTATGACATTTTACCCATTCTCACCTCAAGTTCACGTCATCCTTGCCTATATCTTCCAACATCTTTTTCTCTTGAGTATAAGAGAATATAACATCTAATCATTCTGATTCCCTCCAGGACCATCAGAGGTGTCCAACTGGTGGCCCATGGGTTGCAAGTTGGTTATTCAAGGCCTGTTTTGCTTATCTGTGGTATTTGTTGGACATTGCAAAAATTATGCAGAAACCATTTTTTTACTCATCAGTTTTCATTAGTGTTTGTGTTATTAATGTGGGACCCAAGACAACGTTTCTTCTAGTGCATGGCAGAAAAAATTTAAAAAGTTGAACAGCCCTGCCTAGGTGAACATTTGATAGCTCTTTCCTTCCTAAGATGTGGATCTGTCGTTTCTCAGAAAGACCTCCCTGAAAAATACAAATGAAGCCTGTACATATTTATTGCAAAGAAAAAAAAAAAAACTTAGGCATTTTAGACTTAAAATAACCCCATCAATAGTATTTTTATTTCTGATTTTGACTGAGGCAACTAAGGCTTAAGAGAGGTTAACCCTAGCATCACAGAGCCAGAAATTAGACCCAGATGTATCTACTTCCAATGAGTCATTATACACATTGGGAGATAAGGGTCTGGATATGATCTGTTTGCTGCATATGCCTTTGGGGGTATGGAGAAACTCTAAAAAATTATCAGCAGATCAAGTTTATAAAGGTATGGAGTAGTGAGGGACCTTCTGCCATGGCTTGTAGACTGAACGTTCAATATAGACTGTTACTCATTCATCATTTAATATGTATTTCTTGAGTCTCTTCTTTGTGCAAGGCAGGGGTGAAACAGTTCATATTTTAGACAGCTAAGAGTGAAAGTGATTTTACAGCTGAGAGTAGCTTAGTAGCAACTAGTTTGAGGTTAGCATTTTATAACCAAAGATTCATAGAAAAGGAATATTGAGAGCTGCCTATCTCAAAGATTTCTACAGCTTTATTTTTCCTCTCTCACTGTTTATTTTCTCTATGAAATGTAACAACCATTTTCATATTTCCTCTTAAAAGTAAGTCTATTATGGCATAGTGCATTCTTCTGTAAGAAAATGCCTCAGGACAATTGTGGAGGCAATAATTTTCAAGGCTAACATCTTTAGAGATGAAATTAGCATGTGGGTAGTTATCATTGGATTTGTCAACCTTAAGATAAAAAAGTAAAAGTTCATGTATAATTTCCACAATTTTTATTAATTTATCACTGACCTTGTGTCCTAACACAGGATTATTTTTACAGCTACTGTTCATTTCTGTTTCTTACAGCTTTGTATTTTAGCTATACAACAATCCTTAGAATGAATAAGCAAACAAATCAAACATTCATAACCTTGGATTGTCCGGGTAATTTTCTCTATTCTATTATATCTACTTTAATGTCAATCCAAAGTTCATTATTTGTCATGTCAGATTAGAAAGCTTAAATGTGAGGAAAAGAAATCATTCAATTATCTAATTACTTTCATATCTTGCCATCATTCTAAAAGCTAGTTTTGTTTACCATTTCTCACAAGCATGACTAGCTAGTAACACGAATTATTAAATGAAACATGATTATGGAAGTTTAACCTCTATCTAGTACTGTCTTGTTAAGGTGACAACACACACAAAATTAATTTCAGTCACTAATAAAAACAGGACAAATACCTGACCAACCAGACCTAAGGAAGACTGTTTGGAAAGAATGAAGTAAACACATACACAGCTTCTGATGGTGTTACATGAATCTAAGCAAACTCCCATTTCAGAATGAAAGGAAATGATTCTTTAGTTTGCAAATATTCTCTTTATGTTATACAATACTTTTAATCTTGCTTAAAAATATTAATGGGTCATTTAAAACAAGTAAATGCCACCGGTTTTCCAAGTGGAGTATCAGAAATGCTCTCACCCTCTGCTAAGCAGCACAGAGATCCTGGGTAGAGTAATCTGGTGGATAATTATGCGTTAGAAAGCTAACGTTTTTTTCTGTTGGCATCTCAATTTCAGAAAACTGTATTTTATATATTACTTTGTAATATTTTGGGGCTAATGATACTGTTACCCATGGCACCTAAAAACGTTGTACTTTTTATGATTAGACCAAAGACCACAAGGATATAGTCAGTAGCTTTGTGAGGACTTTTGTAGTGTTCTGTATGATGAATTGAACTCCTATGATAAAATCCACCTAACTATTCTAAAGGTTAAATATGTATAAAAAGCTGGTATTTTCCTATGGTGGGAAGAAGAGCTGAGAGCACTAAATGAGTAAGTTGTTTTTGTTCTTAGGTGCACTTATTAACTGACTGCTTCTTTGAGTGTTAAAAGTAATCTGTTCATGCACAATCCACTTGACTACTTGTTATTCATGAAATGAGGCCAACTCCAGTGAAAGGACTGTTGTAATTGAGGATTATTTTTAAATTTAAATTCTTCATTCCTACAGAAAAGGAGAGCAAAAATACACGGAGAAGCAAAAATTCTGTGAGAATTCATGCGACCTAGAAACAGGAATAGGGAGAGAATGGGAGAGCCATCTAACCCTTCATCATGGTTGGGTTCACATCAAAACATGAAAATACCCTTCTGCTCACAGAGATAAACTCAGAAGATTTGTTTTCTTAGAATCAAAAAATGTCATACAAAAGTACATTAGCGCACTATTTCAAATGTCTTAAAATCAACGATTACATGTCGTATCTTTTGATATTTGTCTGAATGGGACTTCAAGGGAAGTAGAGGAAACTCTGGTCTGCTCAACTGTGAAGTCTGCAGGGCCCATGAGCACGTGGGTCTGAAGTAACCCAGGTAACCAAAGGCCAATAGAAACAGGGAAGGCTGCCTGGAGGCAGAGAGGCTGACGAAAAACTTGCAGCCAATTTCAAAGGCAGTATTTACCACCCCTGCCAGCCTTAGTCTCCTTCATGAGAGGGACCCACTTCCAACTCTCTTTGGAAGTGCTCTCATCTTTCTCTTTGTTCTTCCTAAATAAAATCTCTCTGTTCCCCTGAAACTTGTGCAGTTTTCTTTGGCTTTCCATTCACATTGCCTGAGCCATTCCAGTTTCATTTTCAGTTTCCACTCACTTTTGCTTTTCGTTACCACCTGCCTCAGTTGAACTTTCTAGTTCCACCAGGTAATAGAACCAGGTCACCTGGGTTCAGGGGATCGGGACCCCTGCCCCCAACAGTACCAGCATCTAGCATATGTTTGCCACAGTGTGACTAATAAGTTTGTTAGATCAAGTCACTTCCTCTTTAGTCCAACTGACCCCTGAAGTCTGTGCAAAGTTAGCTCCCTTAAAAAAGGGTCAATGAAATGACCGAGTAAAGTACATCTGGAAAACATGCACTGCTTCATATAGCTCTTGCTAAAGTGAACTCGGTGACAAGAAAGGAACTGAAATCAAAAGTGCAATTATTAATTATGTGTTCAGTGACAGTACCATGATGCTTTAAAACTGATGTGTATGCACACTAATACGTTCCTTTTGGAAGGATGTTTGGAGAATACTTAGAGATCTAAAAATTGACCTGCCATTTGATCCTATAATTCCTTTACTAGGTATATACCCAGAAGACCAAAAATC
>CAUYON010052637.1:0-55892 GCA_963573935.1 Arctocebus calabarensis
TCAGACAAAGGTTTAATAACCAGAATCCACAGAGAACTCAAACGTATTAGCAACAAAAGGACAAGTGATCCCATCTCAGGGTGGGCAAAGGACTTGAAGAGAAACTTCTCTAAAGAAGACAGGTGCATGGCCTACAGACACATGAAAAAATGCTTACAATCCTTAATCATTAGAGAAAAGCAAATCAAAACTACTTTGAGATATCACCTAAGTCCAGTAAGATTAGCCCACGTAACAGAATCCCAAAACCAGAGATGCTGGCGTGGATGTGGAGAAAGGGGAACACTTCTACATTGCTGGTGGAAATGCAAACTAACATATTCCTTTTGGAAGGATGTTTGAAGAATACTTAGAGATCTAAAAATAGATCTGCCATTTGAACCTATAATTCCTTTATTAGGTTCCAGAAGACCAAAAATCACATCATAATAAAGATATTTATACCAGAATATTTATTGCAGCCCAATTCATAATTGCTAAGTCGTGGAAGAAGCCCAAGTGCCCATTGACCCATGATGGATTAATAAATTGTGGTACATGTATACTATGGAATACTATGCAGCCTTAAAGAAAAATGGAGACTTTACCTCTTTCATGTTTACATGGATGGAGCTGGAACATATTCTTCTTAGCAAACTATTTCAAGAATGGAAGAAAAAGTATCCAATGCACTCAGCTCTCATATGAAGCTAATTTATAGCTTTCATATGAAGGCCAAAACCCAATTATAGCACAAGAATATGGGGAAAAGGGCAAGGGAGGGAAGGGGAGGGGAAGGATGGGTGGAGGGAGGGCAGTTGATGGAATCACACCTATGGTGCATCTTAGCAGGGTACTGGTAAAACTTACTAAATGTAGAATATCAATGTCTTCTTATAATGATTAAGAAAATGCCAGTGTAAAATAAAACTTTGTTTTAAAAGTTGAAGGCTATGTTTAAGTTTGATGAAAATATTTCAGATTGTATATGAAGTCAGCACATTGTGCCCCATGATTGCACTAATGTACACAATTTTGATTTAATAAAAATTAAAAAAAGAAACAAACTATCCATCCATGTGAGAAAACACAACAATATGTATTTTTATAAATTCCTTAGGCTATAAACCTCTAAAAAGATAAAGCTTTAATTTCAAATCACCTATCCTTAGAGAAATATTCACAAAACTATCACTATTACAGTGAGGATGCTAAATTGTCAAGCAACTATGTAATTGTTCCCCAAATTTACTACTAGAAATTAGCTTTTAAGGTTAGTAAGGCACCAAGCTCAAGGAAAAGCTGTTTTATTTTTCCATGAATTTTACTGAATACACATTAATTTTGTAAATTAAAAAAAAGACAATATAGAGTGTTTTGACTGTGAGGCTCAGTATGAAGTCATCAGTAACTTCTTATTTTTTTCCCAAAGTCTCAAAAAATAGACAACTAATATTATATAAATAAAGTAAAGGAGAGTTTCAAAATATAGATCATGCCAAATCTTATAGACAATTGAAAAAGAAGAAATATTTTAAAATCATTCTACTTGATCTGGGTACACCTGATATTGAAATTGGAGAAAATATCATACTATAAGGGGAAATTACAAACATATTTCACTTATAAGTGAGGATACAATATCCTAAACAACACATTATCAAGTTGAATCAAAAATTAATGTTTAAACAATGTACTTTGGTCAAAACTGAATCCAATTTATGTACATAAATCAATTCATATGATTGAAGAATCCAATTTATGTACATAAATCAATTTATATGATTGAAGAATCCAATTTATGTATATAAATCAATTTATATGATTGATTATATAATCAATACAATCAATATAATACGGAGTTTTGTATATAATCTCATTTGATCCTAATCAAACTCCTATCCAGAAAACACTATCTAATTCCCCATTTTTACAGATGTGAAAGATAAGGCATACAGAATTAACATAGCTAGCTGTGGGTCACATAATTAGGAAATGGTAGAGCTTGGATATAATATAGCTTAAAAAAAATTCCAGGTGAAAAATCCTGCTTTCAGTTCCTGGCTTCATTACTTACTGCTTGTGATATCATAAGTAAGTCATTTAAATTCTCTGACATAAGGAAATGAGTTAGATGGAGACTGTTACAGGTCTCAGCATGTCACCCAAGCTAAAGTGAAATGGAGCCATCACAGCTCACTGCAACCTCAAACTCCTGGGCTCAAGTAATCCTCCTGCTTCAGCTTCCTGTGTAGCTGAGGTTACATGTTCACACCATCACACCCAGCTGATTTTTCTATTTTTTATAGCGACAAGATCTGGGTCAGACTGGTTTCAAGCTTTTGGCCTCAAGCAATCCTCTCCCCAGGCCTCCCAAAGTGCTAGAGTTACAGGCATGAGCCACTGTGCCCAGCTATAAGGATAATGTTATTAAAGAAAAATAGCAAATACATTTTAAGTGTCTGATTTTTGTGTTTCCAAAAAAAACTGCCCACTGAATTAAAAATGCTTATGTGACAATACTCTGTAAATTGGAAATCTTGTAAATGTTAGCTGCTATTGCTACTACTATGTTTTCTCAGTAGAAGTTTGTGCTAAGGGCACAGAGTCAAATATTTTAATAATCCCTTGCTATTTGAATAAATAAACATTTTCTGGTATAATCTCAATATCCAATTTTAATGAGTGACATCACATGTATGAACTAAAATACAGAAAGCATTGGCAAGCATTTTGTATTGAGTAAATAATGTGTTCTAGTTCCTACCAAACAACCAAATTCATCTGCACCATTAAAGACAAAGCTAGGAGGCTCAACTCTGGTAGCACAGTGGTTACAGCGCCAGCCACATACACCACCCACGGGTGACAGGTTCAAACCCGGCCCAGGTCAGCTAAGCAACAATGACAACTGCAAAAAAAAAAAAAATAGCTGGGTGTTGTGTCCGGCACCTATAGTCCCAGCTACTTGGGAGGGTGAGGCAAGAGAATCTCTTGGGCCCAAGAGTTTGAGGTTGCTGTGAGCTGTGTTGCCACAGCACTCTACCGAGGGCTACATAGAGGGACTCTATCTTAAAAAAAAAAAAAATAGGAAAAAGAAAAAAAGACAAACCTAGGAAATTGGACCAACACTATCCTCTGGATTACCTGCTCTGCCATCAAGAACACAAGCCATGATCCTCCACAGTTACTCTCTTAGTGATTTGATTTCAGAATTTAGTTTTCAAGTCAGGCAAACAAATATAAATTTTAAATGACTGTGTGTACATGTTAGCTGTGTAATTTACACAAATGACTTAATTTTCTGAACCTCCACATGATTTAACAATATGAACAAAAAATATTCATATTTTTTGGATTGTTAGAAATTTAAATGAAAAACTATGAATAAATAATAGGAATAAAATTTTAACATGTTGCTTGTCATCATCATTACATAAGAATATCATCTTTATGGAGTCAACATGGCATTTTAATTATGTTTTTCCTGACCAAAATTAATAGACCTCCTAAAAAATGATGTACGATCCCTTTTATCTTCCAAAACACAAGGCGATGAGAAGATTTAATACCAAGCTGCCCAGTGAATAATGCTGGCAATGGAGTTTCAAGTTTTCAGCTGAAAAATACAATTCATTTATTCCCTCTAAAAAGGTACTAGAAAATAAGTGGTGAGAAGTCATGGAAAATATATTATCCTAAATGTAATATTTAAGCATCATGCTTACAGTATTTTATTCTCAATTTTTTTCCTCTTAACATTTTTTTATTAAATCATAACTGTGTACATTAATGCATTTATGAGGTACAATATGCTGATTTTATACACAATTTAGAGTACTTACATCAAACTGGTTAACATAGCCTTCACCTCACTTACTTAATTATCATGTTAAGACATTTATATTCTACTCTGAATAGATTTGACATGTACCCTTCCCATATGCACCCTCTCAAGAATGGAAGAAAAAGTATCCAATGTATTCAGTACTATCATGAAACCAATATACAATCACCCACACTTTCATACAAAAGATAAAACATAGCTATAGTCCAGGAGGAAGGAGGGGAAAGGAGGTGAGGGGCGGTGTTGGAGAAGGCTGGCTGGGGGGAGGGTAATCGGTGGGACCTCACCTGTGATTCTCATTTTCACTTGAGTCGTAGGCCTGAAATTTAGTGCCTAACCAACTTCACAGGAGTTTGCATTTATTTTGTGAACACCCTTGTTTTTCTCTGAAAAGAGAAACAAATGTTTAGAGAAACACTTTAGAAACAGTGTTTATTCTACCACTGATGCAAATATGGAGTGTACATGTGGAAATAGTGTTAACTAGTTCAATTCAGAAAGCTCTCTGCCAAATGCAAAATGTTGAGTAAGAGCACAGTTCCTTACTCTCCTCCCCCAGTCGCCACTGTGATAAACATTCAATCACCTGGGGAGTTCCAAACTTCCCCAGGCCCAGACCACACCTGAGACTACTTGAAACAGGCATCGATTGTTGAAACTCCCCAGGTGATTCCAATAAGTGTCCAAGGCTGAGAATCTCCATTTCAAGATAGTTTAATGCTTGTTTTCACTTCAAACCTATTTTATGATAAGCACATGAGTTCAAAAATGGTTTTTTCCCTAAAAAAAAGTAAAATGTTTTTCAAGAGGCAAAGCCTCCATTTGAATATTTTAGAAAAACTAAAAAAAAAAAAAACTTTTGTAAAATCGGTGGATAATGAAGTGTTTTCAATACAGATTTCACATGATGTCAGCATCACCCCATGTCACTACTTTAAAAGATGATGGAATCATCTGCTTCCATTTTCCACTGATAAAAACCTTATGTCAGAAGTGGGTCCTGATGACTTGAGCCTCATTTAGCCATAAACATGGGAAATGACAGGCAATTCTGATGGATGTTTAAGAAAAGCCAAACCACTACACATCGCTTTCTTTGGCCTCAATGCAAATAAACAGGAATTCGCTTGCACCCAATTGGTATCTGATGGGCCTTTTCGGATGCCCTGAAAATGTGGGCAGCGTGAAGGACGGCGTCTGCCACGAGTTACTCAGGTGGGTGGGGTGCTGCCGAGAACGAGGTTGTGGGTCCGGCCAGTTCGAATTCCTCTGTAGTATGGCCACAGACTTCACCACTAGCCACAGCCAGCCATCCCCAAAATATGTGTCCTTGGTCACAACACAGACTAGGTGAGAAAGTGCAGATGAATCAGTTCAAATCCGTTACCACAAGTGGGAAAACAGCTCAAAGCACCTCCCTAACTGAGAATAGACACATTGCATCATCTTCATGTATGTTGCCTGGTCATCGTACTTTATGAGATTTTTATTTGATTGGAAGTCATTTTAGTACTTTCTAAACTAGTAGTCTATAGGAGTCACATAAAAATATATATATACACACACACACACACACATCCATATATACTGGACATACAAATAGGATTATGAGTAGTAGTTATAATCACTTAGCAAATCTAACTGTAAACATATTTTATAAGAATAGAGGAGTAATATTTGCCCCTACTCTCTCTTTTCTCCTTTTTGCTAGAAATTAGAGATTAAATGATTCCTATACTACCTGCCAAAAATGAATCTTAAACTATCTACTATTGGTAAACTCTGAAATTTCGTCTCCCAAAACCATGATTTATGTGCATACATCTTCTTACTTTACCTTCTTTTCTACAGGACTCTTCTATTTTGGCAGCTTAACGTTGTGCTAAATTTAATCATCTTTGGAGCAATTCAAAAGATGGGAGGAAATCTCACATGGGAGGAAATGGGAGGAAATCTCACAAACCAAAGGATGTATTAGTGAGTTATTTGCTGGTTTTCAGAATACTTATTTCTAAGTCATGGCAAACAAAATAAGCTTGTAACAAACATACTCCTTGGTCCAACTTACCTCTTGCAGACTCTCTTTCATTATTTACATTTTTTCACCAACTCTTTATTGCACACACTCTGTTATGTGCAGGAAATATAAGCCGATTATCGTAAGGTTTCTTCTCTTTGTAGATGTCATATGTAAAACAAAATGCAGTTGAGCATATTGAGTTCTGTTGGAAAGATACGTACAGGGAGGAGCTGGTGATGTCCTAAGAAGTGTTACCGTTCTGTCTAGGGGAATGGAAGAAAGACCCCACATAGCATGGCAGCTGAGTGGTAATTTCTAACAATCAGTTGTGGACAGGTATTTAGAATCAGTCAAGATTCCACACACCAGTTCAGAGTCCACACCATGAATCCTCAAGCCTTGATTCAACTCTTGGCTCTGATCTACTTCCTAGCTGAGTGATGTATTTTCATCTTTATTTTGTTCTCAGTCATTCTTCTAAAGTAATACTCTGTAAAATCCTGACTTTAGTGACAATTTATAAATAAATTATTTACAAATCTACATCTCCAAACAAGACCTCCTCACTGAACTTCATGACCAAATATCCAACTATCCAGTCCACATGTCCCCATGAATGTCTCTTAGGCAACTTAAGTTTAACATATCCAAAATGGAATTGCATTTATCATCACTCCCAATTTATTGATTATTTTTCTTTTTTCTTTCCTCCTCCACTGATAAATGAGTCTACCATACAATTAATCCCATAAGCAATAGACCTGAATTATTGCAGTTTTCTTTCTTTTCCCTTACCACAGCCCTTTTCTCCACACTCACTTATCTAATATGTCCTTTCTTCTTTGTTACCACTTAAGTCTTTGTGGGGATGTTTTGTGGGTGGGAAGAGGCAGTGCTGACTTGTTGCAATTATTCTCTACTATTTCTCTACTTTTATCCTGCTTCTCAAATTTTCTTTAATTTTTACCTTGCATGGATAACTACAGTGGCCTCCAAGTTTCCTGCCTGTGGTCTAGCATCAACTCCAAAGTCTTCTTGTTATCTCCATGGTTACCTCTCTAAAACACCAATTTTGTTACATTATTTTCAACTCAAAATTTTATATATGTCTTTGCAGATAAAACTTAAACTACCCACAAGATCATCTTAATTTTGTCCCTGACCTCTTCTCTGGCCTCATCTTTATTAATTTTTCTGTGAATATGTTTGCTCCAGCAAGACTGAGTTACATACAGTTCACTAAATACATCATTCTCTTGCATTCTCTCCCTCTCCCCTGACTCCTCTCTGTCTCTCTGTTCCTCTCTCTCGTACACGCCTCCTCCATATTTCTGTATCTGCTGTTTCATGTGAGTACATGCCACTTGCTGTTTCCTATAAATATAATATTCTTCCCACACCTTTCTAAATGCTGTTAACTCATCTCTGACCTTCAGCACACAGGAAAATCTTCTGGGAAGCCTTTCTTGACAATTCTCTCCTTTTCCCTTTGAACCAACTGAGTTCAGTTCCATTACTGCAGTTCATTCTTGACTGTATTGAGTTTCTTTTTCTACCAGACTGCAAGCAATTTATTTGTAGTACTGGTCTAAATCACTACAGCAATAAACACTGTGCTTAGCACATAGCACCAACTTAATAAACACTTCCTGAAATAAAGTCAAAGGCAACTCTGTTGTCCAATTGGTCTCTGTAATGTGGCCTTTTCTCTTTCCAGCCTCTTCTTCGTTTCATTTCCCTTCTCCCCCAAAGTTTCTTCAGGGTCGCCAGACACATCCTGAACAATACATCTCTGCTAGAAAGCCTCTTAATTTCCCCTTCATGTCCACTAGTATTTATCAGGTAGGCATGATTTTGATGCCTGGGATGGGGGTGGTACCGGTATTTGGTGCATAGAGATCAGAGATGCTTCTAAATTCCCTACAATGTGGAGGACATCCCCCCACAACAAAAAATTATCAATTCCCAAGTGCCAAGGTTAAGATGAACACAAATGCCAGCTGTCAACCTATATGTCTGTAAGGTATGCCCCCAAGCAACATGGAAAAAATGGCTCCTAAAAACTTGTTGCAGCTGGCCAGCTACCCATGTGCTAGGCTGTAAAAAACAGAGTTGCAACATTGGCCTCAGACCTCAGGATAATTTTGTGTAGTCTGGGAGGCAGTGCCACAAATAGGCACTGACAGTGAGCTGGGCAGAAAGACCAGATTTCACATAGGCAAAGTGCAGAAAAAAATGCTGGTTTTGACTTTGCATTCACATATCAATTAGGCTTCCTACAGCAATGTCTTTGAACAGACAGTAATGATTTCAAAGTGTTTATTATATATGAAATAGTATCTCTGTGGCAGGAAAGAATTAACACATATCTATGGCTGTGTCACAAGGGAGCAACTCAAGCTCTGTGGAATATTATACTAAATAGCTACAGGAAAGCTACCAGAATTGTTTAGAGACTATTCTATATAATTTAAAATTTACCATCTAATTTGGAATCTTAAGGATTTATTGACTGGACTGTATTTTCTACTCCTCTTTCTGATGAAATGACTTTCAAGAGAAGTGACTAAGGCTAAAAATATTAGTTTTAGTTTATTAATTTAACCTTAGCTAGCATGAATATAGATAGTAGTAAGCTGGGATGCAGGTTTATATGTAAAGTTACCAGGTAGTAAATCTGGCCTGTTTTCCTGGAAGAAAGAGCAGATATGCTGATTTTACTTGGTAGAGAGGCAGCGGCAGGCAGCTTTCAACATTATGAGAGGCAGTGATAAACAAGGCTTTGGGATATTGTCATAATATATATGTTTGTTCTGGGAATAGTGTAGCTCTCAAGACTCACACTGCAAAATAATAATTGGCAAATATAGTTTTGGGGCCAGCATTGTTACCTTGCAAAGCCTCTTGGGGATTTTCCACAATATCAATTTAGTAACATCTGCTTTTAATTTCTATAGGTTCTGTTTCCCTGGAAACTTATAAAATACTCTAAATTTAACATAAACTGACCCTTTTTTGTAGCTCATCTTAACAATTCAGTTTTTGATTTTAAACAGACTATGAAATAGTCATTTTTCATTTTTCTAAATGATAATGAATTGCCATGTAACTTTCTAAAAATTGTTTCAAAAAGTTAAGTCTCATTAATTCAACTTACTTTGGTCTCTACGTTGTGTGAATTTGGAAACCATCCATACATGTAGGTAAATCTGCTGTCAGAAAAAACACTAAAATGGAAGGATACAGTTATTTGAGTCCTCATCTCTAAAGCTTAAAAAAACTCCACTCAAACAATAGTTCATTGCTCCTCTATTTACAAGAATTCAAGTAATAATAAACACAGAAATGTAAGATTAATAAACAAGAAGTACTACCTAAGGTAAATAAAGAAAGAAACCTAAGATGTCATTTTAAGTTTCCAAGTTTACTTTGCATATCAGTCAAAAATCTGTTAATAACTACACTGCCCTGCTGTTCAGTCAGCAATTTCTCTTATAACTGTTTATTTCTCATAAAGGGGGGCCCCAACATTACCCCTTTCCCTCCTCCATGCATTCACATGCCCTACTATTGATAGGTTTGACACCACTGGTACCCACGTTACCCATGATTTTCAAACATTGGGATGTCTACTGAAAAGTTCATGTGCTTTCTGCCATTTACAGTCACTGTACCTAACAGAGAATTTCCCAGACTTCCTTGGAGATACCAAAAAGGAAGCCCTGGAGTTCTTGCTGGACTAGCCAGTTGTAGCTTGTTCAATAGAATCTACCGTATTCCATGGCATAGTAAAATATCTTACAAATATTATTACTTTATTATCTTTATTTTCCCTATAGGAAAATGACCAGACTCACCATAGCTCAGAGGGTAGGATATATGATTTTCTTAAAAGTAATATTTATTCTCATATTCTCCTACCCTCTATAGTTCTCTATTAGAATCTTCTTATAATATATGGTGCCTCTCAATAAAAAAAGCCAAACTTGGCTTTTGTAGGTGATCCTGAACATTAGATTACACTCAAAAGAACTTGAGTATATTACAGAAAGTGAAATTTATGTACAACTAGCAAGTGTTAAGTATGCAGATATAATAAATAATTAATTTCTAAATATTTTTCCTGTTATGAGTTGTAAGTTTTAAGAGTCCTTGTGTCTAAAATTAATACTGTTTTTAAAGAACGATAAAAAATTCTTTCAGCTTTCCATGAAGTTTTAGCATCCCCAAAAGGATTAATAAGTATGCTTTGTAGACTTATTCAGTAGCAAATACCAGCTTTACATTGAAATTCCTTTGTGCACATTTATTTAAGCAAATCATTTCATTGACCATTATTGTTAACAAGTTTGCACTTTTTTCTGTAAGGATTAAATTTAATTCATTACAACTTTCCAGCAAAGGGAAGCTGACAAGAGGCCCAGCCAGGCAGACCACAGATCAGAACAGATTATGTGACTCTGTTTTCTATATTTATGGGAGGTGAAAATAATAGCAATGGTTATGGGAGTAGACGTGAATTTATATGGCAGAAGATGCCCAGGTGGACTATGTGCTTGGAATGCCTAGAAGGGTCCAAGAAGTAAAATTGGAGCATTGATTCAGTATACTGAGACTAGGGTTAAATTATACAGCAAAATCTATGTCTGTATGACAATGTATGTTAAGAAAAGGAGGAAGAAGTAACAGGAGAGAGAAAGGAAAGAAAGCCATAATTCACTTTAGAAATATAGTTTGGCTATCTGTAATGGCATTTCAACAATCCTATTGCAAGTTTCTCATGTTCTTTTGATGGGGACAGGGCCAGAGGGACACCTTACTGTCTGTCACAATGTCTTTGCCAGATCTGTGTATAATAAATTTACCCCATTAATTTCATTAATTATGATGTAATGATATAATTATAAGAAATCACTGTTTTCATAGGATATATGTTTTGAAAATAAATTTTTTCCATTTAGGCTATAAAAATTCAAGTGTTTATGTCTGACACTGTACTGTGTGATAGAGGTACAAGGACAAATAAAACAGAGGTGCATCTACTCACATGGAGTGATCATTCTGATGCTGGATGGAGGACAAAAATAAATAGAGACAGTGAAAATTATTATGGAGCATATGCACAGAAAGAAACGACAGAAAATAAATTCATTCTGGATAGGCTGATCAGAGAAGCCTCTGAGGAGAGGCATTTGAAATAACAACTAAAAGATAAAAATAAAATTACTAATTTTATTACTAATAAACAGAAGGTACTCCCAGGCAGAGGAATGACCTCGAGGTCATTACCTCGAGGTGAGACATATAACAGAGAGTTAAGAAAAGAATACTCATGCCAAGTGAGTGGGCATCTATGAAACAGTACTACGGAGGTAGGCAGGAGCCAAATTCTTAAGGCCGAGATCACAGTAGGAAATTTGAGTTTTATTCCAACTCAATAAAAGACGTAATTATTTTAAGCAAAGGACTAACATGCTCTGTTTTTATAATTTTAATAGAACATTCTGTTTTCTGTGTATAGACAAATGGAGGAGGGAGCATGTATACAACCATGAAGAACTGGATACCAACGGTACAGAGAAGGGAAAACAGTGGTTCAGACTAGAATGGTAGCAGTCGGGAAAAGTGGAGAAAAACTCTGTGGCTCTGAGATGTATTTTGGACACAGATAAAAAAGGACTTGCTGATAATCTAAAGGATATGATGAAAGATGGAGAGAGAAAAGGAAGACTCTTAAGTTGTTGGCTTACTTGTTTGAGTAGATGGTGATGCCATTAACTGAAATGAGGATGATGAGATGAGAAACAGATTTTGTAGGTTAGCAAATTTTGGACATGATAACTTTGAGTCATCCATCAAATAGACAGTTTTATATACAAATATGGAGCTCAATGAAGAATCTGGCCTAGGAATATCAACATAAAACAGGAAAATCACCAGTTTTTGATTGTGTTTAAAATCAAGAGGCTGGATGATGTTACCTAAAGAGAGAGAACACAGACGGGGAAAAAAATAGATTTGGGGAAAAAAGGTTGAGGAACTCCAACATAAAGAATTGAAGTAGATAAAGGAGGAGTGAGGTAAGCTGAAAAAGAGAGAAGTAAACTGGAAAGGAGAAACCTGAGATGCTAACCAAAAAAAAGCAAGTCAGTAGTGTCAATGGTGACAAGAGAACAGAGTATTTTAAAGAATAAGGAGAGGCCGCTGTGCGTGAGTAGCATCATTGAGAAATCAAGGGAGGTGACACAGTGATACGTCCATTGGAATTGGTAATAGGATGATTTGGTGACCTTGAAAATGGAAGTTTCAGTGATGTAAGGGAGATGAAAGTGAGATTAGAGTGGGTCAGAATCTGAATGGGAGGTGAAGATGTAGATGTTACCTGAGTGTACTATTGAAGAGAATTTTCTGTGAAACTAAACCAGAGTAATGAGCAGTAATGGCGTTAACAGTTTTCCTTTTTGAAGTCAGGGCGTAATAAATATGTTTTAGGTGCCATTGAGAATAATTGAATGAAAATGAAAGTGATATTGTTAATAAAGAAAATATAAGAGATGATTATGGAGGTAAAATCCTGGAAAAAGCAAGAGAGCATCATATCTATAGCACCAACACAGAGGATTTCACCCGACAGGAACAGAGATCACATCTGTTGCTTTGGGAATTTATGATATGAGCCATTTTCACTAAGATTAGGTGATATCTCAATGTAGTTTTGATTTTCATTTCCCTGATGATTAGAGACAAATAAGCACTTTTTCATGTGTTTGTTACCATTTCTCTGTCTTTGTAAGAAAAGTTTCTGTTCATGTCTCTTGCCCAATTTTTTGTTTATTATTGTTTGTGATTCATTGAGGGTACCAAGACCTAGGTTACACTGATTGTGTTTGTTAGGTAAATTCCCTCTTGTAATTAGGTCTTGCCCATAAGAGGTGTGCCATACACCTTGATCCCCATCCTACTTCCCCCTCCCCTCTCCTCTATCCTTCATTCCCCTACCTGCTACTTTGTATTAGCTCATCTACTGCCTTCATATTAGACTTGAGTACATTGGATTCTTGTTTCTGCATTCTTGTGATGCTTTACTAAGTATAATGTGTTCCAACTTGGTCTAGGTTAATGCAAAAGATGTAAAGTCTCCCTCTTTTTAATGGCTGAATAGTATTCCCTGGTGTATATATACCACAGTTTGTTAATCCATCCCTATGATGAGCATTTAGATTGTTTCCACATTTTGGTGATTGTACATTGAGCTACAATAAGCAGTCTAGTGCAAATGTTCATATGATAAAAGGATTTTTTTCCTTCTGGGTAGATGCCTAGTAATGGGATTGCAGAATCAAATGGGAAGGAAGTATGAAGAATACTCAAAGAACTCAAATTAGACCTCTTGCCCCATTTTTAATGGAGTTGTTTGATTTTTTTTTTTCTTGAGTTGCTTGAGATCTTTGTAGATTCTGGTTATCAGCCCTTTGTTGGATGTGTAGCATACAAATATCTTCTCCCATTCTATAGGTTATCTATTTGCTTTTTGACAGTTTCTAGTCTTTCAATGAAGTATAGAAGTACAGAGATTATTAGCTGGAGTATGTATATGTTTATGTTTTTTGTGTAGTGAGAGGGTTTGGGAGAAGTTTAAAGAATAAAGGAGAAAGTATAACATAGCTTCTATGGAGTGGGAGAGAAGATTTACTAGGGAATGGTAACAAACAAACCCACAAAATATGTAAAGTACCCTTTTAAAATTGCAATTGGTAATTTAAAATACAACCAGGCAATGCTTTTTACATCATTTTATTTTATGTTTATAGGCATAAAGAAGGAAGAAAATTGGCAAGGATGGTTAGAATATTCACCTGTGAATGATTATAATGAATTCAGAAACAGGAGGAGGAAAATGAAGAGAGGACGGGCTGAACAAATTACGAAAAAGTGATGGAATAAGTGTATTGGTTTAGAGGTTTTAATGTGGTGTACAATTGTTGACATGAACTGACAGTAAAGAAAATAGTGATAGATTGGGAAATATTTGAAGTCGGGATTCAGATGTAGTAAGTTACTAGTGATAAAATGCGTGAACCATAATGTGATTTTAGAAATGAGTGACTTAGGCTATGGGAATTAAAGATCGCAGAATGTGAGGCTAGTAAGGAAATTATTGACTAGTTTTATATGTGTCATTCTCTTGGATGTGCAAGTCATCAGGAATATGAAAGGGCTGTAGGTGGAG
The DNA here is from genome assembly GCA_963573935.1 of Arctocebus calabarensis. NCBI lineage: Eukaryota > Metazoa > Chordata > Mammalia > Primates > Lorisidae > Arctocebus > Arctocebus calabarensis. The sequence goes on from CAUYON010052637.1 coordinate 14,077, forward strand.
GTATGTGGGACCCAGAAAATCAGTAATACAAGGACAAGTGTCACATGAAATGAAGAAGAAAGATCTTGGGTTTTGGAAAAATGAAGGGAAGAAAAAAATAAAATTATTTTAAATCAGTAATGGGCAATAAGGGATCACTTAATACCTGGTCCTGGAGTAGGTAGGAAAAAAATAAGACAAACATCCTCCATATAAGAGGTCCTTGGGAGAAGTAGCTTTATCTGGCTTTAGTCAAAGAAAAGAGAATCAGGATAGAAGCAACATTTCAACGAACACAGCAAATGGGTATGAGAGGGAGGGATGGGCTGACAGATGTGACTGATTAGAGGATGACAATGAGTGATGATTACACTCAAAAAAGCTCAAACCAATGCATACCCTGGAAATCTTGGATTTGTTTTGTTGTTATGAGAAAAATCAAGATGTGAGTTATGGTGGTGTTCATTCTGGGAGGGCAGTGATTTTTAACCCCACTCTAGTGTGCCATGAGAGACGTGGTGCAAAAATTTTTAGAGACCATTAATTAAATTATTTTTGATAGAAGTTGATGGCACAGTAAGTATATCCTTTTTTTTCTCTTTATTTTGATCAACATAATTTAAGTGTGCTGTGAGATAAAAAAAAAACATTGAAAACCACTGTGATAGACTAGTAGAAGATGGAGGGAAATCAACAATAGGTGGTGCATGGTGCCATGAGCCCCTGGTTATTATTATTTCTTAAAGTTCTGGATATCCTAAGATCTTTGGCTGCATCAATTTTATACTACATATTGCAGAATTATGCAATAGGGGGTTAAGTATATCAGTTGGAAGTGATTTTAATAAGTATTTTACTATATATGTTAAATGTCTCACCTTCTTTTCTAGAAGTGAGATTTCAAATTTAGTCAGGCATTAGACTTCATAGGTTATATTTTATTTGTTTTCGTGTTCCAAAGCAATAATATACTTTTCACTGATGTATTTTAGAAATCTGGCTGCATCTGAAAGTAAGAACCAAAACACAAGGGGCTCCAGTTTATCCATTGCCTTTGACAGAAGAACTACTGTTTACTTTGTGACCCTAGTGAAATCTTAAGTAGAACCCTCAAAACTTCTAATCAAGAAATAATATTCTCATTATTTCTCTTAAGTCACCCTGAGAAGTGATTTAATGTACACTGATTCCAGGTCCATTATGTAGGTTTGGAATTGGTTATCTATGTAATTTCATCAGTGGTTCCCTCCCAAGCATATTCATTCCTCTCAGGAAATTTAAATCTTGGAACACCAAATGATGGTACTAGAAATAATTGCATAGTCAGTAATCCCATGAGTTCATAGAATGGCCTAGTCATAGCACAGGCTCAATTTTCACTCTAATGCAGATATCTTTTTACTCATCTGATATCGGATCAGACATCCTACCTCAATGAACTGTACCTCTTCCCATCTGTGGGATGGGGCATAGGTAAAGACCAATTTCATTGTCATATTCTGAAGGCAGCAAAGGATTTTATGACAATTAGTTGATTGCAGTGAACTCTCAAAAAAATTAAATATTTCTAGTCAGAAATTTCTCTTTTGTTTATTTCAATATCAAGTGAAAATATCTCTTTCTATAAGTCAATAGATAACTAAAACTGATGCCTAATGAGATAGAGACTTTTAAACTTTTAAACTGAGTTTTTTTTTTTTTTTTCATTTGTTTGTTGTTGAGACAGAGTCTCACTATGTCGCCCTTGGTAGAGTGCTGTGTCATTGCAGCTCACAGCAACCTCAAACTCTTGGACTTAAGTGATTCTCTTGCATCAGCCTTCTAAGTAGCTGGGACTACAGGCTCCTGCCACAACACTCAGCTATATTTTTGTCATAGTTGTCCTTGTTGTTTAGCAGGCCTGGCCGGATTCAAACCCACCAGCCCTGGTGTATATGGCTGGCTCCCCAACCACTGAGCTATGGATGCCAAGCCCAAACTGAGTTTTAAAACATGGATAGGAGCTCTGTAAATATAACAAAAGGCTGAGAATTCACTGTATGCAACCTTATGCATGCCTGAAAAAAGGATGAAGTAGTTAGGAATAAATTTTAAAGTTCCCTGTGGTCATAATGAAGTGTGTAGGAGTGTTTGTGTGTGTGTATCAGGTTTTGGGAAGGGAAAGATATTTGGAAACAGAAAATACACAAAAACATTTCTGTGTGAACATTCCATTTTTCAATAAATTGTGTGTTTCAGTAAAAAGTGATCTCCTTCATTTCTCACTTTTCACATGTGTAGACCCAAAATATGAACTTTGAAGAACACCAAAGTGTTCTAGTGATCCTAGAGTGCTCACAAGAACAAGAGAAAAGTCACAATGTTATAAGAAAAGTTAAGTTGCTTGATTTGTATTGTTAGTTCAGGTCTGCACCTACGGTTACTTGCCATTTCAAGATAAATGAATTGTGTCTAAGGGTCATTGTAAAATATAAGGGGGTAGATTGGAATTTGTGAAACTGTTACTGCAACTACGGTAGCAAGTACAAAAGCCTTGCACTTCTAGCATGATAGCTTTTTACCTCATTTGAAATACATGAAAATTTGAAAATACAAATTTTATATGGGTGCAGGATTGCTATAAGAAAGATACGCCTATAGATTCTAATATGGTTTGGAAAAAAAAAGTTGTTAAAGGTGGTGCCTGTGGCTCAAAGGAGAAGGAGGTGGCAGGTTCAAACCCAGCCCCGGCCAAAAAAACTGCAAATAAATAAATAAATAAACAAACAAACAAATAAAATTAAGTTGTTAAAAGGCAAGTTAAGGCAAAAGTAAGGTGAGGGATCTAAAACTGGAGAATTTAATGCAAGCCAAGGATAGTTTGATAATTTTAGGAAGAGGTTTGGCTTAATAAATGTCAAGATTACAGGAGAAGCAGCTTCTTCCAATATGAGTCTGCAGGTTTCCAGATGGCGTTAAGAAAATCATTGAGGAGAAAGTATATCTTCCTGAGCAAGTTTTTAATGCATATAACATGTCCTATTAAAATAGGAAATGATAAATTAACTCTACTGTTTTGTGCAACTGCAGTCAAGTTTTTGATCAGGACTGCCCTTATCTATAAAGTTGCCAATCCCAGAGCCCTGAAGGGAAAGTATACTATCTGCCAATCTTTTAGTTGCTTAAGGATTCCTGTATGAGAACACATTTTCTGGATTGGTTCATAAATGCTTTGTCCCTGAAATCAGAAAACTTGCCAATAAAGGACTGCCCTTTAAAGTTTTTTTTTTTTTTTGGTATGTTTGTTTTATTGGACAATACCCCTGAAAGCCCCAAATCCCATAAGTTCAACACTGAAGGTGTAGAAATGATGTACTTGCTCCTAAACACAAGGCCTCTAATGTAGCCTCTGGATCAAAGTGCCCTAAAGACCTTTAAGGCTCATTGCACAAAGTATTCCATGGAAAGAATTGTCAACACTGTTGGAGAGAACTCCAGTAGAGAGAGCACATCATGAGTGTCTGGAGGGATTACACCATTGAAGATGTCATAATTGTTATAGAAAAAGCCGCAAAAGCCATCAAGCCTGAAACAATAAATTCCTGCTGGAGAAAACTATGTCCAGATGTTGTGCTTGACTTCACAGGATTTATGACAGAGCCAATCAAGGAAATCATGAAAGAGATTATGGATATGGCAAAAAGGTGGGGAATGAAGCATTTCAAAATAGGGGTCCTGGAGAAATTCAAGGACAAACAGACATCAGACCAGGGGAGTTAACAGAAGTTGACTTGATGGAGATGAATGTTTTCAAACGCATGCCAGACAATGAGGAAGAAGATGTAGAAGATTCACCGCCAGAAGACAAACTGACATAAGACAATCTGGCAGAGGCTTCTCATTATTCAACACTGCTTTTTACTTATTTTATAACATGGACCCTTCTACGATATGGGCACCAAAACTAAAGCAAATGGTGGAAGAAAAATGATATATACTATGTACTATATAGAAATATTTTTAGAGAAATGAAAAAACAAAAGAGTCAGGCAGAAATTCTGATGTATTTCTCTTGCCAAGTATGTCAAGTGTGAGTATGCCTTCCAGCTGCCTCCCCTTCCACATCTTCCATCTCTTCTGCCTCTTTCAGCAAGATCCTTCACGACCAACCCCTCTTCTTCCTCTTCCACCTCAGACTGAAACATGATGAAGACATGGAAACAGTGTGAAGACGACAAAGATGAAGACCTTTATGATGATCCTTTCCACTTAATGAATAAAATATATTTCCTCCTCCTTATGATTTATCTTAATAACATTTGTTCTAGCTTACAATATTGTATGAATACAGTACATAAAACATATGAAATATGTATTAATTGTTTATGTTAGCAGTAAAACTTTCCACCATCAGTAAGCTATTAGTAGTTTTAGAGGAGTCAAAAGTTGTACAGGGATTTTTGGCTGTGCAGGAGGTTGGTCCTCCTTGTTTAAGAGTCAAGTATATTTTAGGGTGTCAATGAAGAGCCATCAAACATCTTCACATTTTCTATCTTCTTATCCAGATATTTCTTGGTAGACAAAACAAAATAGGCGATATTAACATTTTTAAAAATTTTAAATGTCTTTGTTTCATAGTAAAATAATGAAAATTTCTTTGTAATTGTGATATTTAAATGAGTAGTTTTTTCCTCTCCCAAAATGTAAATAAAATATTCCTTTAAAATTAGGTTATAAATCCTAAATTTTCTTTCCTATGAATAAATGACATACTACTTGGCCTTAAAAACAATTCTGAAAAATTTTGGATTCCCAAACAGCTTCTGCACATCTAAGAAATCAAGAGAAGTGTGAGGTCAGAGAAGCAAAAGGAAAAATGAGATTAAAGAACACAGTGGATTTGAAGGCTGCTTTCGTGAGCAAGTCAAGATAGGCTAAAGAAAGAAGCTGGAGTTTCGTGCCAGCAATACTAGTGAAATAGATCTAAATTTAAGACAAGAGACAAAGATGGAATCTAGTGCAGTTCTGCTGCTTATTCATTTCAGCAGTCTGAACATCAAAAGGCAACAAGACAGAATAATAGAATAGGTTAGCATACCAGCTGCAGAACCTAGTTTTAAATCCTCATACTACTGTTTGCTGACTTTGTGAGTGACAAGCAAGTTACTTAGGCACTCCAAGTCCCTTGATAATTATATGTAAAAATAATACAAAACAACCAAAAAACAATTAACTAATTGGTACTTAGTAAGTCCTTACCCATCAATAATTACTTTGAAACTGAATGAATTAAATTCTCCAACCAAAGGCATTGAATAGCTGAATGAATAAGTAAACAAGACCAAACTATACAGTGCCTCCAAGAGACCCATTTCAACATAAGTGACTCTCATAAAACTAAACATGAAGGAATAGAAAAAGGTATTTCATGTAAATGAAAATCAAAAGAGAGGAGAGGTATTTATTTTTATTTTTGTTGAACTAGACTTTAGGTCAAAAAGTCTAGAAAGAGAAAAATAGGGTCATTATATATTAATAAAGTGATTAATTCATCGAGAGAATATGATAATTATAAAGATATATATGCACTCAACATTGGCACTTAGGTATATAAAGACAGCATTACTAGATTTGAAAGGAGAGGTAGACACTACACAGTAATAGTAGGGCACTTCATTGCTGAATTTTTCAATATTAGATGGATCATTCATACAAGCAATCAATAAGGAAACATTGAACTTGAACTATACTTTACACTAAATAGACCTAAAAAGATATACTGAACATTATACTTATTAGAAAGAGAATACACACTCTCAAATGCACATGGAAAATTCTCCAAGATAGATCATAGGTTAGACCACGAAATAAATTGTAACAACTTTAATTAAGAAGAATGAAATCACATCATGTATCTTATTCAACAATGATATGGAACTAGAAATTAATAACAAGCAGATCATGGAAGATGGAAATTAAACAATATGCTCCTGATCAACTATTAGATAAAAGAAGAAATTAAAGGGAAAATTAAAAAATACCTTGAGAAAAATGAAAATGAAAAAAATACTAAAATTTGTGAGATGTATCAAATGACAAATTCAACACTAATTTATAATAAAAACTCTCAATAAACTAGGAAGAATAGGAAATTTTCTGAATTCGATGATAGCATCTGCAAAAGTACCTACAACGTATAATTAATAGTGAAAGAATTAACACTTCTTCCCCAAAATTGCTAAAATTAGAAAAAAGGTAAGACTGTCTACCCTCTCCATCAGTATTTAACATTATACTAGAAGTTCTGATCAGAGAAGTCAAGCAAGAAAAGTTAATTAAAATTAGATGGATAAATAATTAGATATAGATATGAAATAAAGAAATAAAATGGTATTTATTAATAGAAAGTATGAAGTATTCGTAGAATAACAAAAATTATTATAATTAATCTGTTAAATGAAGGGAAGAGAGAATAACATATCATAGTCATATATCAAAAGAGTCAGTATCTTAAACTTTTCCTTTTCCCCATGTCCTGTCAAAATACTATAAAATTGTTTTATAGAAGATGAAAAAATGGATTTTAAGTTTATATGGAAATGCAAAAGACCTAGAATAACCAAGACAACTTGTTAAAAAGAACAAATCTAGAAAAATTTCACTACTTTATTTCAAGGCATCACATAAAGACATACTAATCATGAAAGCATAGAAATAGCCTGAAATTAATGGTATAGAAAAGAAAGTCGAGAAATAGATCTCTAAATATCTGGCCAAAAGATTTTTTACAAAGATGCCAGGGTAGTTCTAAGTTCAAAGGATAATCATTTTAGTGAATAATGCTGGAACAGCTGGATATCCATAGACAAAAATTAATGAAACTCAGTTCTCTATCACACTATATATAAAATTTAACTTGAGCTCTATTATAAACTTAAATGTAGAAGCTAAAACTGTCAACCTTCTAGGAGTAAACATAACAGTCTTTTTGACCTTAAAGTAAGCAAATATATTTATTTATTCATTTATTTTTACAAAAAGCATTTATACATTTTTTTGGCTTTAATGTCTTTTAGGTTCATATGTAGAAGTTTTAGTTATTACTTTAATTTCAGAACATTAAGGTGCACACGTTTTGTTCACATACTTTGTGTTTGTACATATTGAGTCAAAGTTGTAAGTTGTACCCTTCACCCAGATAGTGTGTACTGTACCCAATAGGTGTGTACTGTACCCAATACAACACCAAATCACTAATCATTAAAACAAGGATAAATTGCATTTTTATTATAATTTTAAAATCTGCTTTTTGAAAGACACCATCAAAAAAAAAGAAAGCTGCAAATTGTATAGATCGAAATAAATTCTTCACAATGCATACGTCTTACAATACGTATAAAACTCTACCTAATTGATAAGAATATAATAATTTAATATAAATGAAAAGATATTTTAACACTTTGGCAAAGATATGTACAAATAAAGCATGCGAAAATACAAAGCATCATTATTCATGAGAGAAAATGTGAATTTAAATCTCAATGCATTATTAACACACCAAGACTTGGTGAGGACATTGAACAATTTGAACTCTTATTTATAGCTACTGGGAATGTAACGTAATATAAACCCTCTGGAAAACAATCTGATGGTTTCATGTGTAATTGAAAATTTACTTTTTTTGTGACCTAACCATTCCTTTTCTAGTTATTTACCCTAAGAAATGAAACAATATGTCCACAATTAGGTATGTGAACTCATAGCAGCTTTATTTGTAATAGTAAAAAGCTGGATGCAATCAATGTATAGCCAAGTGAATCTGTGAACAAATTGTGCAATCTCTATAAAAAGCAATTAATATTCAGCAATCCAAATGTAAACTGCTAATTCACACAATGTGGATAATGTTTGAAAACATTATACTGAGTAAAAGAAGTCAGACAAAAAAGATCATACTGGATACTTTCATTTATGTAAAATCTAAAAGGCAAATTTAATTATTTAGTGAAACCAAGATAATCAGTATTTACCTGGGGTTAGGAATGAAAGAGTGAGATTAAGTGCAAAGTGGCGTAAGGAAACTTTCAGGACAATGGACATATGCTGTGTATTTACCAGAATGTTGTTTATGCAAGGCTAGATTTGTTTGCAAAATTCCTCAAGCTCTGCACCTGCATTTTATTTTATGGAATTTAGGCCTTCATAAAGTTCATGTAAAAAGTTTTAAAATATTCTAATCGACAAATTAAGAAAATAATAACCCAGAAAGCTTTTTTTCCCCCAAAGTATACTAAATCTTAAATGAGTCAGACCTAATATATCCATGTTAAAATAAGTCGAAATTGTAAAGTAGCTTAAATTTGTCAAGTATATCTCTTTTGGGGCAAGTGCCTTATTCTTTATGCATTTTGATTTTCCATTTCCTATATTGTTCATTTCCGACTTGCTTTTTTTTTTTGTTAAAGTAACTATTTTAAGACAAACCACAGGTCGCTTTTTCTTCAATACAGTGACAGGGAAGTAAACATTTCCAGTTCTTCTCCTACTAAACCAGTCTCAGTCAGAAAGATCTTTGGTTACTGTCATTGGTAGCGGCCTGTCTTTTTCAATGGTAAGATTGCATTAATCCATCTGATAAAGGGCAGTTTAAGGAAGGTGAACACAGCTCAGGGCTCTTTAATCTGTCAAATCCTATTTTCTTTTACCTTTGAAATGTTCCAGAATACTCTTTACAATCTGTCATAGGTAAGTCTAACATCTCACCCTAGAGTTTACATTAGCCTTTAATAACATTATTGGCAAACATAAAGCCATGTTACACAAAAATGTAGTCTATGAATTTTTGTATTATTAGCGTCTGAATTGTATAATAAATTTACATTCCTGTCTTTGTTAATAGACATTATTCTCTCATATACTCTATATTTCTAGCCTATGAAGAGAAAAAATAGAAGACTTTTTGCTGAATAAATGAATTTATGTTTTATTTCCAGGGTAAAAACAAATTATAGGGTATTTTACAACAGCCCTTCTATTAGAAAGTGGAGATTTTGTCAAGAACATAGTAAACACTATTACAAAGTAAATGAATCCTCCCGATATACATGTAAAGAATACTTTTCCATGTGTGTACAATCTTCAAACAATAAGTTGCATACTTTAGTATATAGATTAGATGTTTCCTTCTTTGAAACCCCATGCTACAAAACCAAGAGAAATTTATGTGCAACTAATGTAATTATTTCAGTGAATTATAAAATTTTAAATCTCTTCTAGATATTTCCTGTTAGATAAATCTCTAGTGACAATTTTATCCCCAAATCCCTGGCCATATCTCAAAATCTATGTGACTTAATTAGCCACTCAAGCAGTTGGAGATCAATTTACTGGAAATGGTAATTTTCTAGTTGTGCTTAAAGGATATGCACTAATACAGCTGAAAATATGTTTCAGTTTAACAATTACTTAGTAAGTTTTTTCTTCCTCTTTACCCACAATATTTATTGCTCTACTACAATATAGTTACTACTAGAGATGTGATATTCAAGGGGCAATTCATAAATACTCATGGTAATAATCACACATTCAAAAACATTTATATACAGGTGTCCATAAAGTTAGTGTGTGATTTAAAATATTTATTTTAGTATTGGCCTTTAGGACATCTTGGCCTACATAAACCAATTGGTAAGCAGATGGTAACATTAACCATGAACTTGACACTACTAAATGCTCTGTTAATACAGCATGGTAAGCACAAGGAAATATGGCCACTACCTTTAATTTTTTTTTTTATAAAACACACACACACATAAAACAGAGACTACTAACCTATAGCTACATCACCTATCTACGGAAAGGGGAAAGATAGCAATTGTGCAAATAATTGGAAGAAAATAATCAGATGAGAAAACTGAATAATTACTGACTAATTTCTATGTGCTAAGTATTGTTGTTAGAAACTTCAATATGTAAGGTCAGTATTATGCCCATTTAGCAAAATGGGGAAGCTGAAGATTGAAGAAGTTAAGATACTTGCCCAAGACTCAATGCTTAGAATTCAACACTAATTGAACCCAGTTCTAGGTTTCAACAAGTATTTATCAGTATTAAGGCTGTTAAGACATTTAGCGAAATAAAATGTTGATCCTGTTTTCCTTATGGATTTTCTCAGCAGTTAAAAAAGAAATGATAAGTGACATGGAATTAGACAGTGGGATCTACAGAGTTATGTACTAAGGAGGCCTTTCTTACATTCAGAAATTTAAGAAAAGATGTAAAGTATAGATAGGCAAATAAGAGTGTGAAGAATAATATCTCATGCCCAGCATAGATTTTAGAGTGTACAAGTGGGCTGTAATCAGATCCATTGACATAAAGACTGTGTAGATATTCCATGAGTATAAACAGCTCAGATTGGATGCTCAGAGGTTATAACCAAAAGGAAAATCCTCCAACTCCCAAAACAGGTTTTCTCAACAGAATTTATTCTCCTTTTCTTATAAATCATAATTGTTATTTTTCACAAGGAATTCTTCTGAGAATAAAAACGTATATGTAAAATTGATATATCTTTCCTAATATAATTTACATAAGTGGCTTTGAGACAAATAATTTCATACAAGTAATTTGTCTCTCGAAATTGCAAAGTTTATTTAATTCCTTTTCTCAATCTATGTCATAAATATCAGTAAATTGATTAAATTTTAGTCAACATAGGCACATATATATTTCTTCCATTAAAATTATATCTCATTTGGGAGGCTGAGGTGGGCGGATAGCCTGAGCTCAAGAGTTTGGGACCAACCTGAGCAAGAATGAGACACCCATCTCTAAAAATAGCTAAGTGTTGTGGCAGGTGCCTGTAGTCCCAGATACGTGGGAGGCTGAGAGGCAAGAGGATCACTTAAGCCCAAGAGTTTGAGGTTACTGTGAGCTATCATGCCATAGCACTCTACCAAGGTCAACAAAGTGACACCCTGTCTCAAAACAAAAATTATATCTTAGTGAGATATTAATGTTTCAGATTTTACAACAAGAAAGATATAAGTAGATTTGACCATTTTCTTTACTATTAGGCAATTTAAGATTTTAGAACAGAAATATTATTTGCATTTGAAGATATAAATTTCCTCTCAAAAGAGACACATCTGAATATTGAAATCCATACTTTTTGCACTGTTTTAACATCCTCTCTCCCCTTTCTGAAAATTACAAAAAGGAGGAATATCTAATGTTTAAAATAAAGGATATAAAGAGAAGTCATCAAAAACACAAATTTAAGGGCTATCGTAGGAAATAAAGACAATTTGGTCTTTATTTCAGCCAGCTACTTGGGGGGAGGTAGAAGTGCAGAAGTTAAATAAAACTTCCAAAAGTAAGAATACTAAAAACTATTTCCTATATCATATTCCCAATTTTACTCTTTGGCCAAATTGTTCTTTGAGGCTGAACTTCAAAAGCAAGATCCTATACCCAAACATTTATTGCTCTTGCTTAGGAAAACACAGTGTGATTAGGGCAGAGGCTAGACATCTACATGGAAAAAAGACATTTCATTAGACTACCAACATATATAAATCAAGAATACTCTCCCAGATTCAAAATGGACCATGTAAAAGCTCTGACCTGAAATCAAAGCATTTGTAGGAACATAATAAATGTTGAGATGAATTGTCTTAATAACCAAGAGTTGACATATTTAGTGAATTTCTTAAAACATTTCCAAATTATTTTTGTTCCACATAGCTGTTATTTAAATGCCTACCACGAATATCCAAATATATCATTATAATCTTTATCCAATTGTCATTTTAACTCCAGCATAATTATTGTCTTGACAGTTATGCCTTTATGTTAATATATAGTTTATTTTGTACGTTTTTCTAACATTACTAATTTGTGTACTGGGATGTAAGTTCTGGAATTTCTCCTATTATTTGTAATTACTATATAATAGTAGCATATTTTGAAATGGAATTTTTGTTTAGTTTCTGTACTAATGGCAGGAAAATATAGGATATGCACATAAGAAAAAAAATACAAGTAGAACTAAAGAGGAGATAATTAAATTCATACCTAGGGCTCACATTTCACTGACTGGGCTCCAGGTACAGAATTCCCCTTCCAATGAGGCTTGCTATATTTAGGAAGGATTTCCTGTGCTAAATTAGCAGATCATTGCCATCTTTATTCTCCCAACCCAAAATATGTTGTCACAAATTTTGACACTGTTAAGACTTTTGAGTGAATAATTTTGCTTGAAGAAAGTTATTTGCTTGAATCACTGGGGGAGTTGAGAGACTTTTTCACTAGTACAGAATTTGCAAAACTCAAGCAATAGGGTGCTACTCCAAACTAAAGAGAACACTTGATTGGACAAGACATATGACTGAAGCTGAGAAAAATACTTAAGCTAATGAACTGAGATATCTAGATAACTAAGCTATAAATCAGTCAAGTCCAGATGACATTATAAACCACAATTATGATGCTCTCATGGAGAAGTATGCCATTGTGGTTTGCAAAAGCATTCTGAGCCTTTGAGAGATTTCAAGGATGGAAATCTATTTATAGTCATCCAGTGCTATTTATAAAGGGGAGAGCTATTAAGGTTCAAAATTCCAGCATAAGACAGCAGTTTAAAAAAATGCCACTTAAGAAATTTAAAGTTAAAAAAAAAACACGAGAATCTATATTGCATCATGCCTAGAAGCTGTTTAACATTATATGGCATTGGCTTCCAAACTGTCAGGTTAATTTTACTACAGTGTCATTCAGTGATTCTGAAATCCCGCCCCTCCCCTGCCCCCAGTTACAAAAGCAGCACGGTACCCACTGAAAATGACTTGGAAAATTACATAGGACAGATGAAGAAAATGGTGTGTTTCTCCAAATAAATTCTCCAAAATAAAAGCAAATTAGGAAGAAAATTCACACAATGACCCTCCTTGCTTCTTACACTCCCCCCCCTTAAACTCTTCTATTTAAATGCCAAATTTCTATATTTTGTTTTGCCCCACAATTGGGCTATTCTTTAATTCATTTATATTTTTGTGCAGTTCAATTTGCAGGACAAAGAAAAACATGTGCACTTCATTTTTACATAGTCTATCCAAGAACATCAGGTAGCTTCCATCAATTCATGAAATTATATAAGGTTTCATAAATTAAATGGGAGACAAGAAATAAAACAGAAGAGACAAATTTTGGCTGTTGCCAAGCCCCAAAATGTTCTCTCTTTTATAGTTAAGACACAAACTTGCCTTCAAATCTACTTTCAGTCCATCTGAAGAAAACTGATGGACTAATTATCATAATGTTAAAATTAATCATCTTATGAAAAATAATAATAATAGCAAATATTTAATACAGTAATTCTTTTTTTTTTTGAGACAGAGTCTTACTATGTTGCCCCCAGTAGAGTACCGTAGCATCACAGCTCACAGCAACCTCCAACTCTTGGGTATAAGTGGTTCTCTTGCCTCAGCCTCCCAAGTAGCTGGGACTACAGGCACCTGCCACAATGCCCAGCTATTTCTTGGTTGTAGTTGTCATTATTGTTTTGCAGGCCTGGGCTGGGTTGGAATCCTCCAGCTCTGGTGTATGTGGCTGGTGCCCTAGCTGCTGAGTTGCAGGCGCTGAGCCTCTAATTCTAGTAATTCTAACATGTCAAGTGTGGTTCTAAGCATTTTATAAACATCGACTCACTTAATCCTCATAATTCTATCATGTAGGCACTATATTTATTCCCATTTTACAGATGAAGAAATGGAGGAAAAAGAGATCAAGTAACTTGCCTAAAGTCACATGACTATAAGCAATGCCATTTGGATCTTAATCTGTGCAGTCTAACTTCAGAATGCATGATCCCAGTTCTGTCATATTGCCTAGAGAAAAATACAGGTATTCTAAAAATAGGGGAAATGTTCTCATTTCCAAGATAGTACTGAGTTCTCAAGAAAATCCTTATAGGAGACTGCACAATAATTTGAAAGGCACCATCCTCAAATAGACGCACATATCTCATCAAAATACAAATGAGTGAAATTAGTCTGTGGAAATCTGTTCCTGTCAGCATAGGGATTACTTTCGGTTCTGGTGATCATGAAAGGCCACCTGGACGTGGTGCTGTTTGAATCAATTGGAAAGAATAAGTAGCTTTCTAGGGGTAAATTGTGTAAGGAAGATGGGAACTATTTGTAGACAGTGTTTTTTGTTGTTGTTTTTGTTTTTGTTTTTTAGACAGTCTCACTATATTGCCCTGGGTAGATTGCCATGGCATCACAGCTCACATTAACCTCCAACTCTTGGGCTTAAGCAATCCTCTTGCCTCAGCCTTCCAAGTAGCTGGAACTACAGGCGCCTGCCACAACGCCTGGCTATTTTTTTGTTGCAGTCGTCATTGTTGTTTAGCTGGCCCAGGACAGATTTGAACCTGCCAGCCTAGGTGTATGTGGCCGGCACCCTACCCACTGTGCTACGGGTGCTGCCTAGACTGCTTTTTAAACAAGTACTAATACTTGAATGCAATGGAGGAGTCAAAAACATCAGGAAACTGGGACTACACATTAAATCAATCTTGCAGAAACTAGTCCTCAAATCACATACACACCCTGGCAAAGATGGGATTGTCAGAATTTCCAGCTGCATCTACAACCCCTGTGAAGATGTAAATTTCAGATTCTGCCAGACCTACTAAGTTTGATTCTCTGGGTGAAATCTGGAAATTCAAAAAGTTTAAATAAGTGAAGGAATCAAACCCAGGTATTTCAAATTGAAATGGAATTCCTTAAGTCCATGTCACTTAACCACAGAAACCTTGAGCATCAACCTGTGACTATCACGATGTTTTAAAGTAGTAAATTCTCTAATAAAAGAATAATGCCACAGAGAACCCCACAAACTTCACATTCAGATTGGGGCTGCATTTCTGTTGAACTCTTCTTTCAGTAAGAAAGCATTTAATTATTTTTAAACCGCTAACTTGATAAGAACATATACAATACAAACAAAATATCCCTACCTACTTTGAAAAACAAAATCATTGTGCTAATGTATTAAGTTTTTAGAGAGACATATGTTGTATGTAATTAACATGCAAAGTGAAAGCCTACCTTCAAAAAATATCATTAATATGTAGTTTTCATTAAAATCTCAGATAAATCAGGCATACGATTTTTAGGCTTATGAAATTGTCTAAACCTGAGAGGCTGGCCCCCTTATTGCTGGACATTTGAGTAGTTAATAGTGTATAAAATACCAAACATCATTTGGATTTTATTTGAGTTGTCCATCACATTTGTCCACCTGTTGGATTTTCTCAACTAAAATACTTTTAGCTGATTTCAGCTTGGATGCAACATCTAGAAATCAGGCCCACCAGATGCTCCCACTTTTCTTTCTGCCTTGAGATATGGTGTCAGTTTCCAGTTTGTGCCTCTCAAAGTGCTTAAGAAGGAAAAGATGATTACATATCCAACAGTGAGCCCATACTGAAACAGTAAAAGGGCTTTGTGGCTTCATAAATCCTATGGAATGAGATTTCCCTTTGGTATTTCAGACACTTTTGCCAGTCTCTTTCAGGTGATGTTGCTCAAGAGCCACCTTTCTTAGAATGGAAATCCGAGGCAATATGCTTGAACCAATCATAGTTTTTCCTCAATCATCAGGTTTAAATGAAGAAAATGGAACACTGGTTTATATTTAAAAAATGATTAAGAAACTCTGTATTCATAAAAACAAAAATAACTTTACAAAGAAAGTAAGTGATTAGATGGATGAATAAATGGTGGATGGGGAGAAGACAGACAGACACAAGCTCAGAATTAAATATACCTGTTCCCCTCTGTAATTCTAAGTCTAACCCCCCAAAGCAAGTAATGATAACCACTACTTAAATTTCAATGTATGCATTCAAAATTTAAAACATTTTTTAAACGTATCGCTTTCCCCACATATCTGTCTGTATTTACCCTGTTTATTTCCATTTCTAACTGCTCTGGTGTACTAATTATCCCAGAATGAATTCGTTAATCTAAAGGAAAATGAAGGACCAGGGGATGTTGATTTATTTCGATCATATGTCTTCTTAGATTTACTTCCATTACTCCCTTTAAAAATGAAACACACAACAAGCTAATATGTTGGGTGCATGTCTTTTTTCACCTTTGGAAAGCACACAGCACACTGCCAGACATGTTGTAGATGTTTAAAATAAACTTGCTAAATTAAACTAACTATTGCCCACACTACACATAAATTGCAGCCTTAAAAGAAGCAGTGTGTGAAAGCACACTCTGTAACGACCCAGCTCAGCTGGACAGATGAAAGTCTGGGGAGCAGCGTTTCAGTGGCTTGATCCATCTGTCACCAGTCACTTGTGGGAAGAGGCTTCTGTTTCTTGTCAGCCAGCAATCGGAAGCTCGGCAGGATTTAGTAGCTGCTGAAGTACCAAAGGAAAGGGCACAGCACACACCATTCATGTCAAGTCCGTTATGAGATCCCGGCTTCCTTATCCTCCCCATCTGGTAAATAAACACTCAGTGCTGTTTTGCCTCGGATCATACCTCACTTATTAAGCCAGAAGAAAACACACTCATTTAGCAAGGAATTCAATAAGCCCAAGAATACTGTCTGTGTAATTTACATTGTATCTCACAGAGACTATTATAAATTGAAAAAATGTATTAATTGGCTTGCTCAAATTTTTCTTCCAACTACCTATGATTATTTGATATGGTCAGGAAAAGCAAGATTTTTAAGTGATATTATCAAGATAATTTCAATGTTCAACTTCTCATTCTGTACACACATGTGAGAGAAAACAAGCACTCTCCTCAGTTAAACTACAACTAATTTTATTCCTTTCTTGTCAGCAAGAAGGTGGAATGCTTTGGACACGTGATTTGCCCTTTGATTCAGCACTTGGGAGCTGCCAAACGGGGGGATCTTTGTACACACTCAATGGATGTGTGATCTGGATTAATACGAGGTCATATTAATAATGCTTCTTTTAGTCAAGCAGGTGACTCACACCTGTAACCCAGCACTCTGGGAGGCTGAGCAGGTGGATTGCCTGCGCTCAGGAGTTGGATACTAGCCTGAGCAAGAGTGAGACCCCATTTCTAAAAATAGCCAGATGGCGTGGCAAGTGCCTATACGCAGAGTTACTTGGGGGACTGAGGATCACTTGAGCCCAAGAGTTTGAGGTTGCTGTGAGCTACTATACCACCACAAAGTGAGACTCTGTTTGAAAGAAAAAAAAAAGCTTTCTGTTGTTGTTTTGTTTTTTAATCTTCAGAGTACTCTGAAGTAATTTACTGAATAACCCCTGAATGCATATGCAGTACTATTCTAAAACAAATAGTAAACTGAGGATGTTCCACCAAGTGGAATTTCAGCAGTTGAGTTCTGCAATAAACAGATTAACAGGGCTTGTAGCCATACTGAGGCGGGCGGGGAAAACGGTAGGGGAGGGGCATCATACATCAGCACGCCTGGAAAGAGGAGAATGATACTAAGTTAGAGACTTTGGTGTGCCTTTGAGATATTCCAGGAACCAAATGTTCATTTTTCCACCACCTCCAATTTTTTGGAATATCAAGAATCAGTACTCTACTTTTGAGGAAACATTTGAAAAAAAAAAATGGGGAAATAGATAACAATACACTTTGTTTATTTTCAGATTAAGCTGAAATTTTATTCATTAAAGCTTCTAAAGAATAAGTTTTACTTAGTGGATGAACTGAGGTACTAAGAAGTTTCCTTTGTATAAAGCCAAACAGGCACCTGCTGTTAAAAAGATGAATGTCTGCTTAGTTAAGAATAAAGAGAAATGAAGGCAAGAGAGGGCTGATCAGCCTCCTTTCAGTTGCCTGAGAAAACCACAGACTTGGTTATTTTTTCTTAAGGTAATTTCATGTATCAGATGATCAGCCAGCCTTTATGTATATATATGTACGAACAGTCCTCGGTTTTAGGATGAACACTGTCATTCTCTTCCGTTCTCAGAGGCTCTCACACGCACTGCACATCCTCTGCTTTGTTTCTACTGTCTCATCGACTATTTGAACAGCAGAGTCATATTTCTAATGCTGCTCGACACAGGGCCCACAGATTTTTAAAAAAGTGATGTTTTATTAAAATGATGTCAGAAAAGTTTCAAATTTATAATTTATCCATTCCCAATCAATCAGTGAGACAGTTATGGGTGACAATTGCTGCCTCAGCGTGTAATATATTTCTTTTTTTATATGCATTACCTAATATTCTGTAATTATAAAATTTATATAATATAAATACAGTAGAACCTCCTTAGTGAACCCCCTCCCTACACTGAGCACCTTCTTCAGATGGCCTAATTTTCATAGAACAGACATGTACACACATGTACATATCATCAATAGCATGTAACATACTTCAAAATTTTACTCTGTTTACACCCTGTCAATAAATGCCTGAATCATGCAGGCAGATTACTCAGTTAAATAGACTCAGAAGCTTAAAAGAATATATGAAAATCAAGTTTGTTTCTAATTCATATTACAAGACTAACAAGTGTTCACATTTCTCTAGTAAGTATCCAATTTGGATAAAGTGGGTAAATAAACTACTTGGCTAGGCAAATATTTGCTTTTAGTGAGAAAAAATTCTACATGCAACTTGTAACAGTGTAAAATAGCTAACAGTATATTTTGTAAAACGTGTCAGATACTTTACTATTTAAAGACATTTATCACATGTTTATTCATTGTCTGAATACAGTCACATTACTTTGTTTCAATATGAGGATCAGATGTTTTAATTTCATTTCTGACACTATCTGCAGCTGCAAAGCTTTGCCAAATAAAAGCCATTTAACTCTTTAAAAATATTCATAAGGTATGCAAGATGATGCAAACTTGTTGAAGAGGAAGTCAAGTAAAGAATTTATTTTAAAAAATATAGCACTCTCCTGTCACATTGAAATACTTGTTTCAGTATGCTGCCAAAGGTATTTATCAAATTAACTGAAAAGGGAAATTTCTGGAACTCATTGTCAACATGATTACAGGTAACTGAAAAATCTGCAGTTTAAGATTGTGTGTAATAAATCAAGAATTTATCCATACTGTTTAAAAGGTACTGCCATCTTCCTAATAGCTAACACTTGTCCTGCACAAACTCTTAAAAGTGCCAACATACCTGTGTATGATTTTTGTTCCCAATGGATTCATACTTCTAGGAGTGCATCACTACACTTTTGCAGCTTCTAGATGGTGTTTTAAAAAATGATGCAAACACCTACATTTGTCTTCTCATGTTGTAAATTATTATGTGCTTTAGAAAAGAATATACCACTATGGTTAAATGCATGGATTTTTTTTTAAATCAATCAAAATACAAAAATCAGTCATCTTATGCTTTCACATAGGTAAATTTTAAGTATCACACATAATTCTTGCCTTTAAAAAGATTCATCTCTTATATGGAACATTTTTTCATTCTTCTCTGAACCACATTCATCAGGCAATGGTTTATTAGCAATATAGTCACGTAAAAGCTCATTACAGTGTTGAAATAATAGATTTACTTTGAATGGATTTGTAAATTTTTATTGACAAGTTTGAACTTTGTTTATGTGTTTGTTGGTACTAAACTGTTCCATATGTGATGAAAGATAAGAGCCTTATTTTTATGTGCTGAATGTTTTCTTTCAAAATGACATTGTAACAGCAGGGGCTATAAAATTATTTATGAATTTCATGGCATAAAATATATCATGGATTTAGGCAATTTTTATTACCATAAAGGTGAATCTCAACGAATTACTAGCATCTGCTTTCTTGTCGCCCAAGAATTTTCTGTGTGAATTATGATTGTTTTAGCAAGAACTATAGTATAGTAGTTAAGATGATGCTGTAGAACTTCAAAGCCCACCTTCTCCTTCAAAACTTTGCTCGCTATCGGTGCGGCCTTTGATGGTTGTTTAACTTGCTCACATCTTGGCTTCATCTTCTATACAGTAGAGAAAACAAAGTACCTGCTTATAGGATTATTGTAAAGGAGAATGAATTTAATCTCACATAGGCAAACACTTGACATTTATAGAACCTGGAACAAGAGTTCAAATGAAGACTAAGTACTATACATGGGTTGCTAGAAAGTTCTGAGACAGACTGTGTTATGCTTCTTGGTGTTCCTGGGAGGGCTTCATTTGTTTCTGTCCATGCAGATTTTATATTTCTGGATTTTTGTGCATCTTTAAACTTTCATGGTTCAGTGCCTGTAGCTCAGCAGTTAGGGTGCCAGCCACATACACCAGAGCTGATGAGTTTGAATCCAACCTGGGCCTGCCAAACAACAATGACGACTGCAACCAAAATATAGCTGGGGTATTGTGGTGGGCACCTGTAGTCCCAGCTACTTGGGAGGCTGAGGCAAGAGAATTGCTTAAGCCCAAGAGTTTGAGGTCACTGTGAGCTATGATGCCATGGCATTCTACCAAGGGCAACAAAGTGAGACTCGGTCTCAAAAAAACAAAAAAGCAAAAAAAACTTTGGTAATGACCCATGTATTTCCAAATATTTAAAAGTTAGTTAAAATGTAAACAAACCATTAAATATGTTCTGTCTCCTATATTGAGAATTACGTTTGTAAGGACATGAACGGCCATAGTTGCAGTTAGAATTCTTAACTCTACAGAGTCCTGCTCTGGTGCACTGTGATGTCAGAACAGCTGGTTCCCAGTCTTCAAATTGACCACCTTCCCTCCCCATAGTTGGTTTCACTCTACGCCTTCAGGAGCTTTTAACATGTATATTGTGTCACGCTAGCTGCTTGTCAAAGCTGCAGAGACACCCAGTAAAGAGTCATACTTTGACTAAGAAAATGCCATGAAGGCTATGTTAAGCAGTGTGATGAAACTATTTCAGATTGTATATGAAACCAGCACTTTGTACCCCATGACTGCATTAATGTACACAGCTATGATTTAATAATAAAAAAAAGAGTCATACTTTGTCCACCATTCAGTCCTACGGGTGGGCACACCAGCAGTATAAATGCTTCAGGGGGATGGACCCAGGTACGATCTCCATGGAACTAAAGGGACATATAGGCAGAGAATTCTGGGATTCATAATACCTAGAGCATGATCTGGAAAAGAGTTGAGGGCTCCAGCTGGGATTATCCTTTTGAGTCAATGAAGTCATCTGCTCAATGGAAAGGGATGCAGCCATGGGAAGACAGAAATGGAGCCTCCAAAGCATGGGATCCAGGACAGAGGCTCCTCTTGCCTAAGTCTAAAGGGAGGTGATTCACATCACGATTGAGGGTATCTATAATATACTAGGTAGTGAGCAAACAAAATAAAGCAAAAATCCATGATCTCTTCTTCTTATATTCTACTCTGTTTTCAATCTACTTACCACTAGTTGTGAAATTAGTTGCTATACTTTATATATTTCTTTCATCTTAGTCATTCTCATCACAGCCACCAACTATTAAATGCTAGTTTTTGATTTTGTTTTCAACCAAAAATTCACTTCTAGTTTCAAGGGTAATTATGTTACCTTGCCTATAAAAAAATAGATAATCAAATAGATACATTGTCCATAAAAGTCAGGCAAAAAAGAAACCACTGAAATGTCTGTTAACATTGTCATATGTAAAACAGGCAAATATTTCATTAAAGAGCTTATCTATAAAGCACCCACTGAGGTGCCTGGCCTTGTCAGGTGTGGGATCTCATCCACGGTTCTGGAAACAATATTCTTACTTGAATAATCTCTTGAAGCTGGATGGGTTAAACATACAAATAAACATCTACAATAAAAACAGAAAGTGAGCACCCAATCAAAACCAACAATAGAATAAAGGCGTTAACCCTGCAGCACATCTCCAAACCACAAGCTGTCCACTACTCAGAATTTCTTATTCTGTGCATGGATTTTAAATTAGTTTAAAAACTGTAAACTATCTTTTCAAAATTGCACTGGGATTAAGTGCTTGAAGAATGTCTATAGAACCTTCGATGAACTCTTTGTTTCAACTGAATAGGAATAGCTGGGCTGTCACCATTCTCCACATAACTGGAGGATGACTCGACCATAAACTAGACACTTTTGCTTAAAACTTTGGCTTGAACTACAGTCCACACTGCTTTTAGGAACTGGTTTTTAACCTGACCCTACCCTATTTCTCTAACTCTTATGTCCTGATATTCTCTGCGACAAATTCTATCCTCACCTTGGCACACCTCTCATAATAGACTCTCACCTCTTGGCTTGTTACATTCTGCGTTCATTATTCTCAGCATTGGTTGGAGGAGAATAGAGTAGAACTCAACCTTAGAAGTATCAAAATCTAACATGACAGAGGCAAGAGACTTTTATGTTCTTGGAAAGGAGATCTTAGCCAACACATGATGGAGACACTATTGCCTGGAGAGAATCCCCACATCCAGGAGCAAGGTGGGGAAAATTCAACCAGCGAAGGGGACTGCACATGAGCGTGAAGAACTACGAAGCGTGTTGTTCTGACAATGCCCGAATCACCCACTGTGAAGGAAAGATTCCCTCTCTTAAATAGTATGAGCTGGCCAAATAATTGACACTTGAAACTGAACCTGAAGCTGAACCAATGAGACAGACAGCAGTCTGTCCGTCACAATACCCACTGCCTGGAGGAAGAGAGTCACTCAGGGCTGCACGGAGATCAGAGTGAACCAGCAGGGCCTGTGGGAATCAGGCTTTGTAGTAACAAGAGGATAGGGTACCCTAGTTCCCACTGGAGGCTATGATTAGCCTCACTGAATCATTTCACAGGCTGCCGGTGGTGAAACCTGTGAGACTGAGAACTGGATGGAGTATGCAGAGTCCAACTGCTAGGGGAACTGGCCAGTGCGGAGCCTTTACTGCTGGAGCACATCTAGCAAGACCAGAAAAATATAGATAAGCTCTTGGGCCCGGAGAGGCTCAAACGTGTCAAGGATGGCACTTGAAGTTTTAGGCCTTACAATACACAGGTAACTCTTGCCTCTAAGAACATAGCCCCACTATTGTCAGATCTTTGGAATCTTTCAGGAAAACTTAAGAGATCCTTGTTTTTATATAAAAGTGTCTAGATTTCAAATATTGGCTGAGATTACTTTCAAATCAGTGTGCATATCAAACGGAACATGTCTGTGGACCAGGTATAATGGGACCTATCAGCTTATAGGCTCAGCTTTACATAAATGATTGCATTTCTTCTCAATAAAGAAAAGCAGTGCGTATAATATTAATTCCAGTTTGACAGATGGGAAAAAATAAATGCCAAGCTTCAGGTCTTCAGGGACTTGTCTAAAGTCACAGATTCATATTTAAATCTCATATACAGTAAGTGTTCAATGCCCATAACCCATGAATGGATTAACAAACTGGAGTATACGTATACCTTGGAGTACTATTCAGCCATAAGAAAAGATGGAGATTTGACATCTTTTATGTTTACCTGGATGGAGTTGAAACACATTCTTCTTAGTAAAGTATCTCAAGAATGTAAGAAAAAAATCCAATGCACTCGACCATAATATGAAACCAATACACAAACACCTTCACACTCACAGGAATGATAAAACACAAATATACTTTAGCAAGGGGGGTGGGAAAGAGGGAAAGGAAGAGGGGGTTATTGGCGGGAGGAGGAAGGGCAGTTGGCTACTGGGATCTTAGCACGCCCCCACCCCCCAGGAGAAGGGCTCAATTACAACTTGCACTTCTCCTTAGAATTGAAAACAATGTAACCTAAAAATTTGTACCCTCATATTAATTTGAAATAAAACAAAAAACTACTAACTGATATATTTGTTACCGAGATCATGAAGGATTGGAATCTTTTATTCTAGCACAAGGCCAAGTTCATTGTCATAGATTCATAGGACATAATAAAAATTTATTGCAATTTTACATTTCATTTGTTTCACTGAATAAGACTGAGATTTAACAAATTGATTTCATTGGTCAAATAATGCTTAAAATGTAAAGTACTCCCCCCAAGAAATCACCACTATAAAAAATTATGTTTTATTGGGGCAGTGCCTGTGGCTCAAAGGAGTAGGGTCCAGCCCCACATGCCGGAAGTGGCGGGTTCAAACCCAGCTCCGGCCAGAAACTCAAAAAAAAAAAAAAATACGCTTTATTTTATTTATTTATTTATTTATTTTTGAGACAGAGCCTCAAGCTGTCACCCTGGATAGAGCACCATGGCATCACAGCTTACAGCAACCTCCAATTCCTGGGCTCAAGTGAGTCTCTTGCCTCTACCTCCCAAGTAGCTGGGCCTATAGGCGCCCGCCACAATGCCCAGCCATTTTTTGGTTGCAGCTGTCATTGTTGTTTGGCGGCCTGGGCTGGATTCAAACCTGCAGCTCAGGTGTACGTGGCTGGTGCCTTAGCCCGTTGAGCCACAGATGCCAAGTCAAAAAATTACACTATAGATTTATGATAATTTCCTTTTAATAAATAACCTTATTTCTTAACTTTAAATTGAATTTTATGAAATGTTCATGTGGAGAAGTATTGACTTTTCCTTATGTGAGTTAATTAATATAATTATTATAAATGTGGAAAAATCTTTATTGCATTCTCAATTTATAAACATTGATTAATTTTACTCTTTGTAAAAGTGCTAGGTCTCAATAAATATTAAACTTACTAAATTTATATCATTAATCTTTAATGTGTTAATTTTAATGGGACAGATTAATCAACAAGATAATTCACTAATTTTGCATCTACTATTTTTATGAAATAGCTTACAAACAGCACATGCAAAACAAAGAAGAAGAAAATGTTGAGAGTTTTAAACATTCTATATGCCAAGGTAAAGAAATGGATGGAAGTTATTAAAAAGTTAAATAATATATAATAATATATTCATTATGTATAAATTAGTAGAATTGACTTGCTTTCTTATATGGAATTTAAACATTTTTACTTATTCAATCAATTTCTAATACAGTATTTAAAATACAAAAAAATACCTTCACTAAGTGTGAAATGTTTTTATGATAACTGCCACATTTTATGCTATTAGTAGTTTTCAGAAGACTGTTGTGAATGGATTAATTTATCAAGGCACAAATTTTAATTCTTTTAAGGCCTAATATTGTAGAATAAAATTGTTACATACACAATAAACTATCATTAAATCCTGACACCATCTACCCCTGAAAATCAGAGGATAAGAAAAATCAAGTATGCGCATGAAAACACACTCACACACACTCTCTCTCTCAAACACACACACCAACATAGAATTAATAGTTGTTCATTTTTTAAATAGTGCTCTCCCAAAAAGAACTATGAAAACACTTAGGAATCTTGATTACTCACAAAAGTCTTCTTCCGGCATGATCCAATTTTAAGGCAATAGCTTCTCCGCCCACACAAACAGCTTTGTTTCATAGAAGACTAAGCTCTGCTATGCTGGACTATGGCCTGCCTTCGGTTGCCTCAACTCAAAACTCTTCATCATACCCTTGGCCTTCTAAAGCAATAAGCTACACATTATTACAGACTAGTTAGAGGATTTATTAGTGAGTATCTGATAGCACTAAGAAGGCAATCATTTGCTAGTCCTTATGTATTCTCATCAATGAGAGAAGCAGTCAGTTGCTCGGTCAAGAGACAAAGCGCCTGTCTGCAACAAGAGCCCTCGTCCGCGTGCTGTCAACAGGAGCTTGAATCCCACCACACTCAGATCCACCTCAGGAGCCCATCCCACTTTATCTCCAAGTTTTAGGCAAAGGTTGTAAAGAAGAAAAGAATTGGTGTCACTAGAAGAAATTATTGATGTCTTTAAGCCAAGGGATAAAAGGGTAGGAAAAATGAGAAAGGAGGGCGGCACCTGGGGCTCAAAGGGGTGGGGCGCTGACCCCAAATGCCAGAGGTAGTGGGTTAAGCCCAGTCCTGGCCAAAAATTGCAAAAAAAAAAAAAAGAGAGAGAGAGAAAGGAGCCAAGAGGAATTGCCATTGGGTGCTAGCCTGCAATTTGAGCTTGCATTATGTTGGCTTTATCTCTGCTCCAAAGGGGAGAAAATTACCTAATAATTAGGGAAGCATTGGGAAGGGTCTAAGCTTTGCAGTCTTATGGGCTCCTATTTTTCAGTATTGCTCTATCATTTATACAACTGTGGTCTTGAGCTACTTTATCTCTGAAACCCCAGTTTCTTTATCTGTAAAATAAGTGTAATATCCATTTTATAGGATTTTTGTGAGGATTAAATTGAAATTATAAAAGGCATCACACACTCAGAGCCTAAGGGCCTATAGAAAAGAGGTAGGTTCTAAAGATTGAGTCCTGAGACATTCCAGCATGTAAAAGCAGAAGATCTTGCAAAGGATCCTAAGTGTCCTGGGAGTTTCAGAATGGTAAATGGGCACTGGCTTCAAATTAAAGGCACTAGCCCCTAGCAAGAACATCATCTTGTCTTTTGAGGTTTCGAAGCCCCGCACTGACTTCTCTCTAGCTGTGAAAAGCCCAAGATGACGTCTTCTACCCACATAAAGCTATATTGTCTACACTAATGTATTGCTTCATGTAGCTACCTTCATCCATTATCTTAGCTAGATCTGGATGACTTGCTGCAGCTTCTCCATTGCCATCTGCTGCTTCAGCTTGTACTGTTATATTCTGGAGATGGCTTCTGTCCTTACGCCTCATGAACCAACCCCTGCTATCTTCCAACTTTCCTTCCACAGCTTCCTTATCTTTCTCAGCCTTCACAGAAGTGAGAAGAGTTAGGGCTTGTTCTGCATTAGGCTTTTGTTCAAGGGAATGTTGTGACTGGTTTGGTCTTCCATCCAATAACTAAAACTTTCTCCGTTTCAGTAATGAGGCTGCTTTGCTTTCTTATCATTCATATCTTCACTGCAGTGGAACTTTCAATTCTTTTCAAGACTGTTCCCTTTGCATTCAGAACAAGGCTCACTGTATGATGCAAGAGGCTTAGCTTCTGGCCTGTTCTGGCTTTTGATGTGAGTTTCTCACTAAAGTTAATGATTTCTAGCATTTAAAGTGACAGACATGCAACTCTTCCTTTCACTTGAACACTTAGAGGCATTGTAGCGTGATTAACTGACTTAATTTTAATATTGTGTCACAGAGAATAGGGAAGCTGCAGGACAGAGGGAGCGAGATGGGAGAGAAGGGCTGGTCAGTGAAGCAGACAGAACACACACATTATTGAGTTAATTTACTTACATGAGCATGGTTCATGGCTCCCCCAAACAGTTACAGTAATAACATCAAAGGTCACCCCTCATAAATCACCATAAAGGATAAGAACGAAAAAGTTTGAAATAGTACAATAATTACCAAAATGTGACACGGATAGATGAGTAAATCTATTGGACAAAGTGGCACTAATAGCCTTGCTTTATTCACAGTTGTCACAAACCTTCAACTGGTTGAAAACACAATAAAAACGAGCTATGCCTGTGTACACTATTGTGTCATGGAGAATAGGGAAGCTGCAGGGTAGAGAGAGAGAGATGGGACAGAACGGCTGGTCGGTGAGGCAGACAGAACACACACAGGGTATTTTCCAGAGTGTCTGAAGAGCCAGTGGAATTGGCCATCCAGAAATACCCTGAAGAAATTAAAATGACCTATTACTAAATGTGAAGCTACTTTTCTGGTCTCTTAATCTCCCCTCGTCCCAATCTTTCAAAAAGTTCTCTGTACTCAGAAATGTTTCATATGAGTGGTCTACATCGTTATTTGGCGAACATTTTTTAAAAGTTCAGAGTCAAATCTAGAATGATGGTAGTGGATAAAAGAGGAAGCAAAGAAGCACAGAAAGAGAAGGCTGAAGGAAGAGGAGGCCCTGGAGCTCAGCTACCCAGATTTCGCTAGTATTTTGAAAGGGTTTTGGCCTTCCGCAAGGTGAGTATCGAGATTCAAGCCAATCTTATCTAGATCTGAAGGAGGACACGGTGGCCCCTGCTGACATCTGGGTTACATATTTAATGCCCAAACATTCAGGGAAGGGGGATTCAGTGAAACTAACTCTTCTGACTTCATGTAAACACAATAACCAATTGATGGACTGATTGCTTCACTTGTTTGGGATTTCTATATACACAGCCACATGCTGGTGATGAAAAAAAAGCTTCACCTTCAAACTCAAAGCAAAGTACAGAGCCAGGCTCTATTGTCTGTAACAATCAATGTTAAGAATAATCATGTATCTACTGAAGTCTCTCTCATCCCCATTTCCCCAAGATACCAAGAAAACAACAGTTATTATGCACACATAAATATAATTTATGTAGAGTACAAATAAAATTAATTCATGATTTTGGCTTTTTTGCTTCTCTTTCTTATGTCGACGTGTGACATTTCACTATTTACTCTTATTTTCATGATAACCTTGTCTGAGAAAGAAAGAAAAGAATCTCATATTTATAGTTTTCAGTTACTGTACTAAGCATTTCACAATGAGGGCAATGTCAGTGTTTTTATTAAAGAAATTAGAGGTTAGCTATGCTTTATATTCATCCATGTTTTCATTTACTCTCTTAAAAATGCATACTAAGTTTCAACTGTCAAAAATATGCCAATTGTTCATTTCCCTATGTAAGTAGTTTAGAAGTACATTTAATAGCATTCATTTCTGTTTCAAAAAATCATTTCAGATCAATTTTGTGTGTGTAAGAAAAAGATCAACTGGTTTCGTCTGGTCACTGTAATTCCTACATTTTTGTATGATTTTAGAAAGGGGATTCTTAATAAATTACATGAATTTTAAACTAAAACTTGGATTACAAAGTAAATTATAAGATTTACTCCTACATATACCCTTTAATAGTCACTATAGGGCTAGGATTACATAGCTGGAGAGTTGCAAGGCTACATAGAAACAGAAAAATAATTTAGGATTATAAAAAATTTCAGGAATTTCAATGTTGCGTTCTGACTTCTCAGTATATCAAGCAGTTTTCTGAAAACTCTGTCTGTCTCAGGCTACTTCACACTCTCCTCCTCTTTGTCCCTCGTTTAATTACTGCTGGACTTCAGGGGATGCTGAGACCTTTTCTGATCTCTCTGTCCATTTTCACTAACTCCTATGGCTTCAATTACCGTCTCTTCAATATTCGCACATATGTCTAATCCAGATTCCTTTAGTGAATTACAAACCTTTGTATCTGACTGCCTACTGGGACTGACCACTAGAGCTCCCATAAATTCCTCAAAGTCAACAAGTTCAAAGTACACAAGAAAGCTTTTTCACCTGAAACTGACTCCTCTTTCTAGTTTTCTCATCTTAATGATGGCACCATCTACCCATGCAACTGTTTAAGCAAAATATTAACATCTTCTCTCTCACTCCCTATATCCAATCACTAAGTTCTATTCAATTTACCCCTTAAATCTCTCATTTCTTTCCATCCTCCATGTTCCTAGCCTCAGTTAGATCTTTCCCCCAGGTCCCTTATGAATCATATAACATTTGGTGTCTGCTACAGCTTGAATGTTTCTCCCCTCTAAAACTCATGTTGAAATGTAGTTGTCCTTGTAACAGCCTTAAGAGCTGGGATCTTTAAGGAGTAGTCAGGCCTTGAAAGCTCCACCCTCTTATGTGGTTTTGGTGCCACCATGAAAGGGCAAGTTCAGCTCCCTCCGTCCCATCCTTCCCTCTTGCCTGTTGTCATGTGATAACGTAGAAAAAAAGATCCTCATGAGAAGGCAGCACTTTGATTATGAATTTCCCAACCTCGACAACTATGAGGCTGTAAGTTTCTATTGAGTAAAAATTATCCAGTTTCAGGGATTCTGCTACAAAAACACAAAACAGACTAAGAAAAAGAGCCCCTCCAGTTTCATCTTTCATCACTTTCTGTCAAACTCTACTCTTCAGCATATCAAACATCTTTTCACTCTATAAACATTTCATACTCTTTCCTTAGAGCTTTCAGACAACTATACTCTTTGCTTAGTTTTTACAATGCACACGCATGCACACATGCACACACAGAGATATATATATCTCCTACACACACACATATATACACTTATATAATTTGCTCTGAAAGATAATTCATTATCACTATTATGATCAACCATGCTGTGTCTGATGTCCCTTCAGGATAATCCTGAAACATTCATTACTCTGTAATAAGAAAACTTACTATTTTACTGTAATTATTCATTGTTTTAGATTGCTTGGCCTGCTATAACAAAATATCTTAAACTGGGTAGCTTAGACAACAGAAATTTATTTCTCACAGTTCTAGAAACTGGGAAGTCCAAGATCAAGATGCTGGAAGTAAAGATCTGGTGAAGGCTCCACTTTCTTAACAAATGGCACTTTCTCACTGACATGGTGGAAGCTGTCAACGATCTCTCTTGCACCTCTTTTCTAAGGACACTAATCCCATTCCGAAAAGCTCCACTTTCCTGACCTAATCACTTCCAAAGATTCCTACTTCTTAATACGATCACTGTGAAGGTCAGAATTTCAACACAAGATGTTTGTGGAAACACAAAAGTTAACTGAATCTTTGCACTCATTTACCTGACGATGCCCTCCAATGGCATCACAAAAGCTTACCTTTTCCAAAACTGTGTCTTCATCACCTCGCACAGTTTGCAGAATGGACACTTACTATACACATCATAGGAGCTGATATATTGAGCAAAAATATAATAAGGCAAGGGTCATAACCTTATTCAAACAGAGAATTATGGTGAAGCACAAGATAGAATTAATGGCCTCATTACTATTCCATTTGTAAGGTAAACTGAATTGCTGGTTTTTCATTCCAAAAAGCTGAGAAGTATTAAAACTGCTCCTGCAAGCAGAAATGTCCAGAGAAAGGACAAGATTCAATGGCATGTGATTTCCTAATTTCCCTTGTTTGGAGGTGACAGCTCAGCTCTAACAGGACATAGCCAAACAACTACCAAGGGTGTAACTAAAAACACTCAGGTTGCCAGCAAATTGTTTTCCAAAAGAATGATTATTAGGACAACAAAACCATGTAAATAAGAAGTGGAAAAGGCACAATAGGTCATCTATCTCTCTCATGAGAATACTCTCTTAACTGTTGCCTTCAATGCTCATCAGGATGAATTTTAAGTACAACCAGTGATGTAAATCCTACCTTCACCCTTGGGAGGCTGTTGTGCAAACCAAAAGTTTTCATTGCTTCTGCTGAGATGAAATATTTTAAAACATGTCCTTTCTCCAATGTGTGCTACATATTGTATTTTATACTTCTATCTTTTTAGGTTCTATAAATAGATAAATAAATAGCGATAAAATCTTGGAACAGTAGTTTTCATTTAACTAAGAGTTGAGTTATGAGCATCACATTTACTCTCTATTTATAAGTATCCCTAATAGTGACAATACTTCCTTCCATTCTACATTTAATATGCTTTTATTTTATTCTATCAGTGTCTAAAAATTAGAAGAAGAACAGAGTCAGGGTATAACAGAGTCACTTCAGTAGGTTGACTCTTAGTAAACTTTAAGAGACTCTTCAGTTGTTTTTGTTGAGATGCAAAGAAAATTTAATGAAATATTGCTTCAAAGAATGAACTATATTCTGGAAGTATAAAATTTTTGCATCATGCAGAATGTTGAATGTTGCTAAAAATAGTCTGGTTCAATAGATTGGGAGATGTGCCAAATGAACTTTTATTTGCAACACTTCCCAAATATCAGCCTTTTGTGCACCTTAAAGTATGGTCACATTTTATACCACTGCACCAGTTTCACTTAATATTTTCTTGAAAAGACTTATTTTAATTAAATATTTTTAAGTAATATATATAACATGATTTAATTGCTTATTTTTATCCACAAATACACAAATATATATAATTTCAAACATTATTGCAAAATTCTTTTTTTTTTTCAATTAACATGTATTTTATTATTCTTCATTACATTATTTCCCCTCACCCCCTAGTGGTAAGACAGAATTTATTTACAGAAAAGAATACAGAAAACACTAAGGCTCCTGGTAGAGGGAGAGAATTCTAGTAGGGAGAGAGAAGCTCTCTCCGTTTCTCTCCCAGACTTTCCCCATCTCCTCCTTTAGGCCTTTAGTCTCAGGGTATATATAGGTGTATGGGTTCCTTGGCCAGGAAACAAACGAATACAGTCCCTTCCGCCAGGGGTAAGGTGAATGAATGTATCAATGAATGGATACAGTCCATTCATGGAGTTGAGGCCTAGGAAATTCACAAGAAATTAACCTAGGCATAGGAGATGAGGGTTCCACATTTAGACCTAAGTGTGAAGTGAAGGAGACACAAGGCACAGGTGTCTCCTCAGCAGTTGTCCAGCCTTTTGGCAATTGGAACCTCTGGTGGAGGTTGGAGGTCCCCCTCCTTGCCTGTCATCCAACCTGCTGGCTCTTCAGCTGGCTGCCACACCACTGACACTGCCAAGGAGGAGGCAGAAGGTCCGCCAGTCCCGCTGAGCTGGCTAGGGTGCCAATTGTCCTGCATCAATTCTCCCTCTCTGAGTAGAAATTCCAACTGCTATTAGGGAAAAGGGGTGAAGACTCGA
The DNA here is from genome assembly GCA_963573935.1 of Arctocebus calabarensis. Taxonomy (NCBI): domain Eukaryota; kingdom Metazoa; phylum Chordata; class Mammalia; order Primates; family Lorisidae; genus Arctocebus; species Arctocebus calabarensis. The sequence continues at coordinate 46,586 of CAUYON010052637.1, forward strand.
TCTAACTGCTTCCTGCTGAATCGGGTGATGATAGAAGGGGGCAGTTGGGGTTTCTCCAGAGGAGAGCGATATAGGGGTTTATGGACTTGAGGCTATATAATACTCCATTGTGTGTATGTACCACAGGTTCTTTATTCATCCCTTGATAGACCCTCAGGTTGATTCCACATCTTGACTGTTGTGAATAGTCCTGCAGTAATCAGGGAGGTGCAGACATTTTTTCCTTATCCTGAATTCCCTTCCTTTGAATATATACCCAACAGTGAGATTGCTGGATCTTATGGTGGTTTTGTGAACTTTCATACCCTTCCCCATGGTGGTTGCTCTCACTTACATTTCCACCAACAGTGTACGAGTGCTCCCCTTTCTTCACACACATGCTAAGCTTTTTTTTAATGAAGATACTAAGTCTCAGGTGAAGCTTTTTTTTTAATGAAGATACTAAGTCTCAGGTGAGTTAATAACTTGACAAAGGCCACTGGTGGAAGGTAGGACGTGATCATGCCAGAATTCACACCTGTATTTGTCACACCACGAGGCTTGTGTGTTGACCCGTATGAAACCAGCCATGTGCCCAAATCCAACTCCATGTTCTCTGTAGCTTTTTAACCAGATGGAGCCATTCTGATAAGTGGTTCAGAGGAAGGTAGTTCATTTAGGTAGGTAGATCATATTGTTTTACTACAGTATAGGGTTATGGTTTTATTTTTTTAAGTGTTCTGGCTATGATGGGCACTAGCCAAGAACAAAAGCAAGTGGACAAATAACAAGTTCAAATTAGATCATTTACTGAGATCTCAATTCTGTGAGTACTGTCTTACAGGAAGATAGTCTTAGCACCTGTCAGAACAGAACAAGGATTTAGATGGAGATCATTTAACCTCTGAGTAAAGACAGTACAAAGGATGTACTCATTGTGTTCACTGAGGCTGTATCCAGATATTAATTTTCTGGCTAAAGTTTCCCCAGTTCCTAACATTTTATGTTTTACTCCAGACAGGGCAGCCAGACCAGACTGATCCAACCCTCCCTGAGACACACCTCTGAATTTTGTGTTCTCTCTGTATGCCAATATCTACTTGGAATGCATTCAGATCTTTTGGAGTGCCCTTTCCCATATGGTAGCAGTCCCCAACCTTGTTGGCACCAGAGATGAGTTTCATGGACGACAATTTTTCCATGGACAGGGGTGGGGATGATCCTAGCCCATTACATCTCCACCTCAGATGATGAGGCATCAGATTCTCACAAGGATCCCTCACATGTACAGTTTACAGTAGGGTTCGCGCTCCTCTGAGAATCTGATGCTGCCATTGTTCTGGCAGGAGGCAGAGCCCAGGCAGTGACCAAGCTACGGGGAGTGGCTGTAAGTCCAGATGAAGCTTTGCTCACTCTTCTGCCACTCACCTCCTGCCTGTGGTCCCATTCCTAATACTTCATGGACCAGTACCAGCCTGTTGTCCAGGGGTTGGGGACCCCAGCCCATAAGATAGAACATTTTACCAGCCCCAGAGAGCCTTCTGGGAAAACTTCTACCCAAGGTAAATACAAGGATTTCTTGATAGGATACTGCCACTGCCCCTTACTTTATGATGAAAAGCATGGCAAGACTTCTTAAGTTAGAATTTTTAAGTGCTTTCTTAAGTGCTCAATTTAAGTGCTTTCTCCTAAGATTTTTTCTTCATATCCTAAGACCTTGACCTTATGTCGAGGCATAGATCCATGACCATGGTTACCTCCATCCTACAGAGTACAAGCTCATCTAGGGTCCAAGATAGAGTCCAGGAATTGGGTAGTTCCCAGTTTCCATGTTCACAAGACACTCATAATTTAAGATTGCTCATTGCTCAGTAGCTCAGAATATTTCTCATTACAGGCATTAGAGATGATCTCTTAAATGCCACTACAAATACAGGCAAATGTACTAAACCTCCAACTTTAGGATATGTAAGGATCCTGTCTGAGACGGTTTTCTCCCATTCTACGGAGAAATACCTCCGATGTGTACTAATACCTCTTCTGTGTTGTATGCTTGTGTGAGTGTGTGTAAGTGTATGTGTGTTGGAAAATATAAACACTCCCTCTCACCTGCCAGTTTCTTCTTGTATGTGTATCTAATAATTTTTACTTGTAGTAAATGATTATTGAATGATGTAAACAATGAGTATTTAAATTTCATCTATTTTAATTTTTATTCTTGCAATTGGAATACAAAAGACATTTATTTATTGAAATAATAAATGTATCAAAGGAGTAATTAATTGGAGTTAAAATGTCTGTAACTTTGAATACCTGCTCTGGATAATCATATGTAAAAAATACATACCAACAATAATGTGCAAGGGCATTGCTAATTCCTTACATAAAATTGCTTTGAAAGTAAAATTTGAAACTGAAGGAGTACTTTATTGTTACATGTGTCAAATGGTGGAAGTGACTCATTCATTTAACAAATATCTACTGAGCCCCAGCTGCGTGCATATCACTGTACCAGCCCCTGAGGCCCAGGGGTGATGGTGGTGAGCGAGGTGCTTTGGGAGCCTGGCAAAGGGGTGGGCCGGCTGCACAGGGGCTCCCCTGGTGATGGTAGGGCTGCTTTTATAGGGTGATGTGACAGTGGTCATTACATGATTTACTTTGCTCCAGTTCCAAGAGCAGATTAGAAAGAAGTATACAGAGGAATGTAATAGACCCATTAAGCTATTCATTCCCCTAAACAGTATATAGACCATCCTGGATTTAGAAATGTTGTGATAGATCTTTCCACTTTATAGTTTTGTTTCATTGCTGATAATCAGTAAGGTGTTTTAGAAATTTCTATACAAATTGGGAAGTGAGAAAAAAAGGCAACTGCAGTTAAAATGCTTAATCTATAAAGCTGTTATGTTTTCACTTCAGCAGTAATCTGAGATGAAATAAAATGAAGCTGCCTTACAGTCTGTAGTTTTATGATAATGACTTTCTATCTCATTATTTACAAAATGCTTATATGTCAATAAATAGTGGCTCAATTTCTCCTTCAAGTAATTGGTAAAACATTCCTTATGTATTTTTATCCTCTGAACAACTTCTGGAGAAACTTATTTTTAATTTTTTTAATTCCTTGCAAACATCACTAGAGGAAATCATTATGTAGCTCCATGTTTTAGAGCACGTATTACTGATACAGCTTCACACTGTCATCGTCTTTGTGTTAGAAAGACTCTTCTCCTACAATACATTTGTAGTTTTGACATCATTACTGTCAAATGAGTTATCTAGTTACTGAAATTGTTATGTGATATTTTAACTTCCAGCTGATGCAAGTACCCTTTCCATTCTAATTATTGTTTTGTGCCTTGGGGCAAATGGATTCTGAGTCAAAAGAGAATATAGAAGACACAGAAGCCCAAATATGTGGAGATGCTCCTCACTTTATTTCCTAATACTCCTTTAGTGTTTTACTGGACTTATTTTGAATAGAGATTTCAGTGGAAGACTTCAGTGCTGACATTAGGAATAGTGCTAGCTGAGGAGAGATTTAAAGCAGTTTTCATTTCATCTCTTTTTCCTTTTAAATTCTGTAAAAAATAAGACACTCAACAAAAAGAGGTTTCCATATATACCTGAACTTGCAGGTGATTACATTGAAGGAGAAAGAAACAGAGACAACCGGGTTTCAAACACTGTCACTGCTATGTAGCTTTAGGGAAGTCACTATATTTTAGAAAGGCTTTTCTTATCTGCAGAATGGGAATAATGATGATATTGATTTGAATTATTATGAGAATTAAATGAGTGAATATGTATGGAAGTGTTTTGTATATGGCAAGACTGTATACAGGTAGTGAATTTCATCAAGTGAAGATTTACATCTACTTAAGGACATTTCTTTTCAGAACACAGCTTTCATAAAGAAGCCACAGAACTCAAACTTGATAGAAAGCAGCTGTAGAATGGATTGAAAAGAATCCAAAAAACAAAATATGCCATTGTTTTCCTCCAGCAGACCCACAGTGATAAATCAGCCTGCATTCATGCTCACTCATGCACCTGCAAACAGAAATGAGCCCCAGACATTGTGCAGCCTCTATGCAGTGAGAAGAAAATAAAATCAGAATACTGAGCTTCCTAGAGCTTAGGATAATATAGATGGATTTTTGAATGCTTATGGTAAGGAAATATGTCTTTCCTTGTATCACCACAGGCAATAACTTTTTAAATTAAATGGAGATAGATTTTTGACAGCCCAGAGATGTCTTCTATGATGCATACAGTATAGTAGAAAAATTGGTGTCAGATGACCAAAGATTGACTTAATGGGAACTGATAAAAGTATTTTTATGGGTTTTATTTGATAAACATTTATTGAACAGCTGACTCTGTGTGAAGTGTGGTGCTACATGCTGGCCTGTGAAGCCCAAGGAAGGGAGCGGGAAGATAAAACAGGTTGTCATTTCCTCACTCAAATTTACTGTCAGTGAGGGTCACAAAAGTCCCCAAATAACCAAATGGAATGAAAGAATTCAGGCAGGTGGGTGAACCCTTAAGCGTGGAAAAATATCAGGTCACTATCCTGAGACTTCTATCCTAGCACAGTCACATGAGGGCCACTCATACCCCGTTCCAAAGAAATAACTTTGGCCCTATGATAAATTACATCATTAATTTCAATATTTGTATTATTTGGGTCTGAATAATGGGTTTTAATTATTAAACGATAACTAAAGTAGTATTATTATACATACTATAATTTCATAAGTGTAAAATAAGACTTTTGAATTCATTGAGTCTTCATTCATTTATTTGACAAATAGGTATATATACATTATCCCTGATGCTGGACATAGTTAAGATATCCCAACAAGTGGCTGTCAGCTTAAATACTAATGACTGCAAAGCAGGGCGCCTGAAGCACAACCCAACTTGGCAACATGAGGGGTAGAAGAGGAGTTTAAATTGTCAGTGCCAGAGAAACATGCCAGTTATGGATTTATTCTTCAGGTTAAGAATTTAATAACAAGGAAGATAAAAGCTTGAAAAACCAATGACCGCAGGAAAAGCGACTAAATAGGGACTCAGAATCAGGATATGGGTAATATCTGCCCTTGTGATAATTAGAAAAATGGAAGACTCACCATGGCTGGCCCCCAAGGCCTGGCGTAATTTGGATTTAAGCCCCCACTATCCCCTCATCTGGCTGGCCTTTGGACGAGATGCTGCAGAAGACTGATTTTAGTTAGTTTGCTTTGAGACTTTGGGTAAGTCATTCAGTCTCACTGGACTGCATTTTTGTTATCTGCAAAATGACGTCATTAGTTACAATGTGTCACACATGTCCTTCTCCACGGTAGATTTCTGTGATTTTAATTTGCTGACCTTCATCTCATTAAACCCATTTTATCTCTCATCGTTCTAGAGTGCATAACCTACAGAGGAGTTTGTTGCTGTTATTTCAGTTGGACCATTTCCCCACTTCTATTCAGTTTCATCTAGCCTCTCCTCTTCACCCAGAAGCCTTCATATGAGTGCTTCATGATAGCACAAAATAAAAGGAAGAGGAAAGTAAGGAAAGAGAACCAGAAGTAAAATGCAAAAAAAAAAAAAAAAATGTTGATTTGTTGATTTTTCTTGAGTGACAAGGAAGCATATTCTAAATAGGATCCTTAAGGAATTCTAGAAAATATGAGCAGCATAATACAGCTTAGTTGGAGTAAGTATAGCACCACCCACGGTGACTATGTGGGGAAAATCATCTCAATTTTTTTATACTGGATTTTTTTTTATATAAAATGAAAAAAACATCATCCTAAGAATGGAATTATATGGCCATTGCAATACACTCTTTTCACATCTATGGAGTTTTTTATTGATTCAAAATCAAGATTAGTGCTCTCCTTCTTAGAACTTACATACTCATTTTGCTAGAACTTGTCACATTAAGAGGAACAGAGACATGTTTGATTTCCTTAGTTAATGGAAGTTTTATGGAAAGGGTACGTAAGAATTTAAGGAAAAAAATTACCAAGAAAGAAAAAAGTCTTACCTTCTGGCCAGCCTGCCTCGTGGAGCTCAGGAATCCGGTACGCAGACTGGTGGTAGTCTGTGCCTGGTTTCCAGCTTCTCTCTCTCCTGCACTTTGCTCATATCAATTGCAAGACCCTTCTTTACCTCCTGACCTCCTCTGCCTTTAGGGCCTCTGTTCATTGGCTTCTCTTTTTTTCAACTTCTGTGTTATTCTGTTCTCTTCAAATATTTCATATTCTGACCTTTTAGAGAAAGAATATAAATAAACCGTTTGCCAAGTCATTCTCTGGTATAAAGCACCCATCTTTTGCCAAGGCACTCTATAGGGCAAAGCATTACCCCAGGTGCATGGGAGTGCAGAGAGGGTGCTCCTGCCCCAGAGCAAAGGCTTCCCTGAGGCTCTTGGAGACAGGAAGCAGTGTAGTGACCCCATAGTATAAACATGGAAACCAGAGGTTTAGGCCTTTGGTCAATAGGAAGAAACCACATGATGATGAAGGTATATGATTCTCTTCCTCCCAGTGCCAGCTGAAGCAGGAGCATGGCTAATACTTTAGCTCTAATGCCTCATTTTTATTATGGGAAAAATTTTAGCAGAAAACAGAAATATGTAAAAAGGGGCCCAAGATTGTCTATTAATCACTGAAGTTTCTCCCATCTTGTTGGTACTATCACAACTACAGATTAAGTATCTCAATCCAAAAATCCAAATTCCAAAATGCTCCACCATCCACAACTTTTTGAACACCAACATGACACTCAGGGGTGCATTTCGGATTTCAGACTTTCAGATTAGGGAGGCTCACCAGGTGGTGTAATACAGATGCTCTAAAATTCAAAATCTGAAATACTTCTGGTCCCAAGTAAGTTCAAAAGTGAAAACAGTCATCTTAATGAATTCTCCCCGCTAGTTTTCCATACTTATAGTCACTCTTATCCATTTCTTGGTAACTTTATACCCAAGAAAACATTGTGTAGTTGATTTCCCATCCACTGCCAACTTGGTGACATTTTCCATGTTTCCAGATAGTCTCCAGGAAGTAGGCCATGGCCAGGTCTGCTATAGATGTGATAATACAGTAAGAAAAAGAATGACAAAGTATTTTCTTATGAAGTAATGCAGTAGAAAAATTTTCCTCGGCAGTTATGGGGTTGAACCCTGAATGCTAATGTGGACTCTCACCAAGGCAGAGTTCAAGGCTTCTCTGCCCTGGCAGATTCTTTAAACTGACCACAAAACTTCAGGGACAAGTCTGAGAGGAGCTTGAGAGGAAGAGGGGAGCCACGTCCACTTACTCCTGTGATGGATTTTACATACACCCATTGCACTGTTTCTTGGCCAGTTTGATACCAACAAGAAAGTAACAGGTGAAATACAGATTTCATTTTCACCACTCTGCCACCTAGGTTAACCTTTGTGGTACAGCCTACCTTTATTTTATAATTATTATTTTAATGTTTGTTTTATTATTTAGTGGTACCATAAAAGACAACCCTTCCGTTGTAGGATATTTTTATTTTTTTCTAATTATTTATCGGTGATAATCCTGGGATTAATGAAAGTACAATCATAAGTACATCTTTCAACACATAATATTTTCCCATTTTAGATGATTTTCTTAGGATAAATTTTAGAAATATGACTATGACAGAGGATATGAATATTCTTACATCTAAATTGCAAAATTTCTTTCCAAAGGGAGATTATACCAATTTAAATTGTTACCACAGTTAGAGACTATACCACTATCACTGTACTCCTCTTGGCTGTAAGTGTTGTTATTGTTTTCATTTGCTTATCCATCCACATTTTGTCTATCTATATTTTCATACTTAAGAGTACATAAGCTAGTCAGCATACTGATAAAGGGTTTAGATGCGATAATTTATCTACAAATAACATTTTATTAATAAAAATTGGCTTTTAGCCCCAAATTTCTACTATTTTAGAAATTTACCCTCGTCTGTGATTTAATTGTCTCAATAATTCTCAAGATCTTTTTTCCCAGAAAATAATAGTAACTAAAAGAATAGATTTTGTTTTCAACTTGCCTGTGACAGTCATCTGCCAGAAACAAACAAAAGAAATGGCTAGACAATAGGGAATCATTCAAGGCCAAGATCTTCCATGGGGTCTGCACACAATAAGCTAAGGAGTTATTTGTTTCTAAACTTACTCATCTATGTTTAGGGTTTCAATGCTATGTTGTCATTCCCCCTCCCCCATGCTTAACCACAACTTGATTTCATGTTACATTATTAAATAGGCCTTATGCCTACTGAACAATGAAAATGTCAGAGAAGTAATCAGTCAAGTTTGGAACAGTAACTTTTCCTGGTTGCTAGGATGGGATGCCATAAAGTTAAAATTATGTATGACTTGGGTTGTTTATGGTAAATTTATGTCAATCTAGTTCTCATTTTTATTATGGTATTTTGTCTCTTTATTTCTCCTCAGATAAGAGGAAAGGTTTCTTATCCTGGGGAGATACTCTATCCTTTCCTGGGTACCTGTCCACCTCTACTCTCAAATTGTACCTGTGTAATTAGATCACAAATTTCTATAAAGAACTGTTAGAGTTAACCCTTAGAGATATCCATGTTCTGAGGCGATAGCTCAGTGATCTTGTCCAGAGGAATCACAGTCCTGTACCAGGAACTGGACATGAAATTGTGCTCCATTCACCCTCCTCAGTAATGGATTAGCAAGCAAAGCATGTGCAGGAACCCTGTAGAACCATGGTAGGTATGTCACCCAAAGTGCAGTAAGCTCTCCCTCCCCCTTTCCAAAATCCTGGATATTTAATCTGCTCCTTTGGGAAAGGGACAAAGTTTCATAGGTTTATGTGATTAGGATTGTATAGATAAAATCTGAACTTTTTCTTTTTTTTTTAATAATTTTATTAAATCATAATTGTGTACATTGGTGCAATCATGGGGCACAATGTGCTGACTTCATATACAATCTGAAATATTTTGGTTGTACTGTTAAAGATAGTCTTCATGGCATTTTCTTGATCATTATATGAAAACATTGATATTCTACATTTAATAAGTTTCACCAGTACCCCGCTAAGATGTACCATAGTGTGATCCCACCAATTGCCTTCCCTCCACCCAGCCTCCCTCCTCCCCTCCCCTCCTTTCCCCTTTTCCCTGTATTCTTGTGCTATAATTGGGTTTTAGCCTTCATATGAAAGCTATAAATTAGCTTCATATTAGGGTTGAGTACATTGGATACTTTTTCTTCCATTCTTGAGATACTTTGCTAAGAAGAATATATTCCAGCTTCATCCATGTA
>CAUYON010052638.1:0-38883 GCA_963573935.1 Arctocebus calabarensis
GGTACACTCAGGGCGGCGCCTGTGGCTCATCAAGTAGGACACCAGCCCCATATACTGAGGGTGGCAGGTCAAACCCGGCCTCAGCCAAACTGCAAAACAGAAAACTAGCCGGGCAGTTGTGGCGGGTGCCTGTAGTCCCAGCTACTTGGGATGCTGAGGCAAGAGAATCGCCTAAGCCCAGGAGTTGGAGGTTGCTGTGAGCTGTATGACGCCACGGCACTCTACCGAGGGCGATAAAATGAGACTGTGTCTCTACAAAAAAAATAAAAATAAAAAGGTGCACTCAGTCAAGGGTAAAGCCAGTATGAAATACTACATTTTAATGTTACTACTACTCCCATACATGTACAGTAATGGCTACCAAAATAAAGATCCTGTCACACTTGTTCTACTCTATCAAAATCATTAGCACATGAATCCAAGTGCAGGCTATTTAAGCTTTCTTTCTTTCTTTTTTTTTCTTTTTAAAGGTTTTTGGCAGGGGCTGGGTTTGAACCCGCCACCTCTGGAATATGGGACCAGCGCCCTACTCCTTTGTAGTTGTCACCCTATGTAAGCTTTTTTTTTTTGTAGAGATAAAGTCTCACTTATCGCCCTTGGTAGAGTGCTGTGGCGTCACACAGCTCACAGCAACCTCCAACTCCTGAGTAGCTGGCACCACAGGCTCCCGCCACATTGTCTGGCTACTTTCCTGTTTTTGCAGTTCGTCGGAGGCCGGGTTTGAATCCCTCACCCTCGGTATATGGGGCCGGTGCCCTACTCAATGAGCCACAGGCGCTGCCCCTTATTTAAGCTTTCTTAAAGTTTAAAATTATCTCAGTAGGTCCTAGTCAGTCAGTAAATCTTAGTACTTCTACAGAACTACTGGACTTCCTATGTATTATTCTGAAGTCTTCATCAGTTGTAGTAAACTAACTTAGTGCTGTTACTCAGATTCAGAAAAGTTATACTTTTACAACTATCTAGTGGTTACTTTTCAAAAAAAACAAGGTTTTTAAGAGTGCAGACACCTGCAATACATCTACAGATTCTGAACAAGGAATCCGGGGTTTGGTCTACCAAACCTGGACCTTTAACTTCATTAGCAATGAGCTCTAGTTAGAGCAAGAAAGCAGAAAGCCAATAATAAAACAATGTCTCTACTCACATCATTAAAAGAAAATCTCAGTTCAGTCTTTCTCCAAATGAACACAAATTTCAAATTTAGAATGCAAATTAAAAGCACCCTGGTTTAGGGCGGTGCCTGTGGCTCAGTGAGTAGGGTGCTGGCCCCATATACCAAGTGCGGCAGGTTCAAACTTGGCCCTGGCCGAACTGCAACAAAAAAATAGCCGGGCGCTGTGGCGGGCGACTGTAGTCCCAGTTACTCGCGAGGCTGAGACAATAGAATCGCCTAAGCCCAGGAGCTAGAGGTTGCTGTGAGCCATGAAGCCATGGCACTCTACCAAGGGTGAAAAAGTGAGACTCTGTCTCTAAAAAAAACAAAAAAATAAAAAAAGCACCCTTGTTTAAAATAAACTAGATAATGCAGTTGGGGTTATAATAACTATTACTGCCTTCCATCAATGTATTTGTAAGAAACACAGACACATATCAATTTTTTTAAAAACCGTAGCTTCTGATTAAACCTCCCCCCATTCCTCCGTCTAAAGTACTCTAATAGCAATTATTATATCCTCCATTCCTAACAACAATTACAATATGTCTCATTGCATATGTTTACCTTGCTGGTTAGGCTATGGAGATTCTCTTCTGCCCATTTTATACTTGACTTCATGCTTAAATTACTTGCTTTCAAATGAATTAACTGATGTTGAGCACAAATGTATGCCAACTGCAGCCTAGCCATCTCCAGTCGTCTCTCCTCAAGGACTTCTTGATTATCACAAACAGATGGTGTTTGTATATCTAAAAGCTGAAAATTTTCTTCATTTGAACTTTCAACTACTTCATGTATACCCTGAAAGAACTGTTTTTTGGTATATAAGGTTAAAGCTGCTGTGCTTTGCTCTTCCTGGCTTAGATAATTTTCTAAGGAAAAGTGTGATAAAAATACCAGTGGATTTGTCCCTTGACCCAAATTAGATTGTCTGAAGAACATCATCAACTTTGTAACCACATCAGTAAGAGCTTGAAGTTCATTACTTATCTTAGCATTCATTGTATTTAGAATTCCTTGACTCTGTTTTAGCTGCTTAGTGGCTTCTTCTTCTTTAGCATTTAATCTCAAAGATCTGTGGTTAGTTAATGAAGCCATCAACTGGCATTTGTTACGACGCTGAATTTTTAAGTTCTTTAATTTCTGCAGAGTTTGAACCTCATCCTCTAATTTCGCAACCTCTTTGTCATCCAGTCTGGGTGTCTTCAAATCAGAAGTTTTACAGGTTTTAAGAACTTCCTCCAATGCCACCTCTTCTAGGATGGGCTTGCCTGACTTTTGAAGAATGCTAAAAGCTTCCAATTCTTTTTCAGACAATACATTCTGTTCATTCACATTCCCACAAAACCACTTCAAAAATGATTCAGCATCAATAGCCTCAAACAACCAGTCAAAATCTTCTCCATTAAGAATGTCAGCTTTAGGATAACCGATTTTCTTTAATGTTCCCACAAAGTCATTTCCACAACTCATGGTTTAACTACTCTAATTATATCTGATATGGGTTTATGGTATTGACTTTTAAGAAGTAAATCCAAACAAAAACAAAACTAAGTTTCAACTTAAGTCCATAGAGAGGGAAAAAATAACTTTAGAATGTATTATTCTTCCTAGGGGGAAAAAAAACAAGTATTAGGCCACAAATAAAGATAAATGCTTTTTGTTGTTTTTTGAGACAGTCTCACTCTGTGCTCTTAGAGCAGGAAGGCAAAAGCTGATAATAAAACAATGTTCCTACTCACATTACAAAAAGAAAATCTCAGTTCAGTCTTTATCTGAATTAATACAAATTTCAAATTTAGAATGCAAATTAAAAGCACCCTTGTAGAGTGCCAGACCATCACAGCTCACAGCAACCTCAAACTCCTGGGCTCAAGTGATCCTCTTGCTTCAGCCTCCGAAAGATAGCTGTATTTTCAAAGGAAGGCATGATATTTGAGAGCCAGCTAACTGAAAAGTAGTTGTAGCTGCAATGTTTAAGATAAATATAAATATAAGCAATTAAGGTATTTCTTAAAAAACTGCAACACTAATCAAGAAACTCTTACTTTTTTCAAAGATAAAATGGTTTAAAACACATTATGTTTAATTGAAAAACAGTTGTTTTTAAACGACAGCAAATGAATCCAAACAAACCCAAGCCATTATGGGGCTGAGCAGTCTCTTTGCCTGGTCCTTCACACGTAAGAAATCGAAATAAATACAGCAATTTTTTTTTGTTTGTTTTTGGAGACTGAGCCTCAAGCTGTCACCCTGGATAGAGTGCTGTTGCATCACAGCTCACAGCAACCTCCAATTCCTGGGCTCAAACAGTCTCCTGCCTCCGCCTCCCAAGTAGCTGGGACTACAGGCACCGGCCACAGCGCCCGGCCATTTTTTGGTTGCAGCCGTCATTGTTGTTTGGCGGCCCAGCTCAGGTGCATGTGGCTGGCGCCTTAGCCTATTGAGCACAGGCGCCGAGCCAATACAGCAATTTTTTAAAATAAGAATCAACTACATATTTACCTCGAGGATTCACAGCATTCACCAAGCTCGCAGAAATCGATCTCCAGGTACGATCGACTCAGTGCAGAGAAAACCAAAGAACCAAGCGGTCGCGGAGTCTAAGAGTTTCAGACGTTTGATTTTATTATTTATTTTTCGAGACGAAGTCTCACTTCATCGGCCCCGGCGGAGTGACGTGGCGTCGCAGCTCACAGCAGCCTCAAATTCTTGGGCTTACGAGATCCTCCTGCCTCAGCCTCCCCAGCAGCTGGGACTACAGGTGCCCGCCACAACGCCGGGTTGGTTTTTCTATTTTAATAGAGCGGGGTCTCGCTCTTGCCCCGGCTGGTGTCCAACTCCTGAGCTCAGGCCACCCGCCCGCCGCGGCCTCCCCTCTAGCAGGGAAGACAGGCGAGGCCCTGCGCCCGGCCCGGCCCGTCTTCGCTGCTTCCAACCAACGCACCACTGAATAAGCCAATAATTCTGCCAAGCGACCGTAGGTGACCAGGACTCGCGATATACTTGACACGCTAGCGGCGAAAATCTCTGGGTTGGCTCGGCGCCTGTAGGTCAGCGGTTAGGGCGCCAGCCACATACTCCGAGGCAGGCGGGTTCGAACCCGGCCTGGGGCAGCTAAACAACAATAACAACTACAAAAAAAAAAAAACAGCCGGGCGTTGTGGCGGGCGCCTGTGGTCCCAGCTACTCGGGAGGCTGAGGGAGGAGAATCGCCTAACCCCAGGAGTTGGAGGTTGCTGTGAGCTGTGACGCCACCGCACTCTACAGAGGGCGATAAAGTAAGGCTCTGTCTCTACAAAAAAAAAGAAAAAGAAAAGAAAACCTCTGGGTTTTTGGGTGTAATCCAGTATGCACGTTAGTGAAATAAAGATTCACGAAAACCGCCAAGTCGGCGTAAAGCCAGTCGCACAAAACTCGGCAGCTTCCTACTCCACGGAGCTCCGGGCCGCCCTCCGGCCGCGCGTCCCGGGACCGCAGGGAAAAGAAGGCAGTGGGGTGGGATTGCGGCCGCTGCAACAGCCCCACACCCGGGCGCCCGGACCGTGGTCCACGCCACTCACCTCAGGAACGGCCCACTCGCCGCCGCACGGTCTCAGGCCAACATCATCCTTGGCGCCCAGAGCGCCTCGCACAAGGGAACGCCCGACGTACGCAAGCGCAGTAGGCCCGGACGGTTAGCGAGGCGACTCTCTGCGCAGGCGTAATATTCGAAGAGAGGCGGGTTCGGCGAGGCTCGGCTTTGGGGCGGGGCTTAGCAGGCGCCGCTCCGCCCCCAGCCCGCCGCCCAACGCGTACCCTGTGGCCAGATGGTGCTGGAGGCGGGGCCCTCTCCGGGGTGGGGCGGGGCCCTCTCCCCTGAGGCGCGGTGGGGGCGGGGCCCCCTCCGGGGCGGTCTTGAGGCGTGCGGCCACGCCCACGTGCACCGCCCGGGCAGCGCGCGGTTCAGAAGCAGATAATGGCCTCCTTGCTCTCGGTTTAGCCTTTATTTCTCTTTATAGTTCTGCCCTCAGCCATACCGAAATCCACTTTTAGGGGAAAAGCTTAGATTTCCCAAATATAGCAGAATTGGAGTGACTGGCCCAATCCCCAGCCCTGTCGCTGCCCAGCTGCATGACCTGCATAGGTCTCTGCAGAGTGTCTAGGGATGGTGGGGCAGAAGACAGGGTGGGAGGCACCTCGTTAAAGACCTCAGGATAGGCTGAAGAGGCTGAGGACAAGAAGAAAGGAGGAGGCAGGGGCATAACCTGTTTCTACCCTGGAAAGATCTCCATAAGGCAGGGTAGTGTGCCCTGGGGCCACAATTCCAGCAAAGATTTAAACGCAATGACAGAGGGGACTCAGGGCCCTTCACAGAGGAAAGGTCTGCTAATAGGGCTCTTGTACAAGGTAAACGAACTCGTGTGTCACAACAATCACAGCAGGGCATGGCACGTTGTAAGGGCTTAGTGATTGCTTAAGATTTAGAATCTTTTACAAGGAACGTTATTTTGCAAAAGCACATAATTCTTTTTTTTTGAGAGTCTCCATTGTCGCCCCCTGGTGGAGGGCCGTGGCGCCATAGCTCACAGCAACCGCTAACTCAGCTCAAGCGATTCTCTTGCCTCAGCCTCCCAAGTAGCTGTAACTACAGGCGCCCACCACAACACCTGGCTATTTTTTAGAGACAAGGCGCTCTGGCTCCGGCTGGTCTCGAACCTGTGAGCTCAAGCAATCCACTCGCCTCAGCCTCCCCAAGTGCTAGGACTACAGACATGAGCCACCGCGCCCAGCTAAAAGCACATAAGTTTTAAATCCTCACTTGATCACTAAGTGAAAGCTGACTTCCTCCACAATCCCATTTTCAACATGTTAAAAATAAACTCACATAAACATAGAGTGGCTATGTGTCAAAGAAGGATTTAACTAGTGCTGAAGGAACACTATTGTCAAGGAGGATTCGAGAAACGGCATATATAGTCAGTGAAAGAATGCTCAAGTAAGACAGTTGAATTTAATGCAAACCTACTTGATGCCCTACAATCCACTGAAACCAGACCTTTGGGGCATCATCTCTACTGGACAGAATTTGTTTGTATTTCTAACAAACAAAAAGCATCTGCAATTTGCCAGTCCTCTTCAGGTTAACCCACATTTGCAAGGTGTGGGTTTTCATCATGAGTTAAGAGCCCCCCCCAAGTGTCCCATGGTCCTAAGTCGATTTGTTAGACAATGTTCTAGTCAAGGGTGACTAGGTAGAAGTCTTTAGGATAGTTTGTTTTAATACTTTGATTAAAGGAGAAAAAAAGTATATTCTAAGGCAGATATTGTGAATTAATCTTGGGTCAAAGATACTTCCTATTCATTCTTGCTTTACTTTTTTATCTTCCTCTTTTAAAAGTCAGTAAAGCCTAAAGTGATCTGAAAAGCAAACATTACAGGGGGAAAAATTCATGGAGTGGTGCCCAACATGAAGACAAGGAAACTAGGGGGGTTGGGGCAGGAGGGCCAGCCTTCCTAGGGCTGAGCAATCCAGGAGGAAGCAAAGGCTGTGCAGGGGGCACTCTCAGGAAATTCTGCTGAGGTGGGAAAGAGTGAGGAGGAGGGAAGAGAGAGGGAGGGAGAGAACAAACAAAATAACACTAAATGGGGGTGGGAATGCAGGGCTGGGGGGAGGATTTGGGGTTTGGTTTGCTTTAAAGTTGAAGGAACTTGGGGGATATTTATAGACTCAGAGGGGACAGAATTAAAGATGCCAGAAAGAAAAGGGGCTACCTCAGAGAAAGAGCTCCTCAGAGGGCTGGAGGGTGCACAACTGCACCAAATGACGCACTCTGACTCAGGCTGGACTCCGGAGCTTTGGAAGTCATTCTGGAAACACACTTTTCCTAGTGATTCTTGGGTGATTTCTGGAGCCATAAATTCTCCATGTGATTTGGAACTGCTGACCATAGGTATTTGTTTGAAAGGTGTTTGTAGGGAGCCATAGAAAGCTATAAAAATATAAGGTAAAAATTGCAGTGGTACCAGCCCCAGAATTCAAATAACAAACGCAATAGGTTTAACTATACAGACTTGAAAAATGCTCTTGAGGTCGCATTTGGAATTTAAGGAAGTTATTTCTAGAACAAGCTTTCTTTTCACCAATAAAAATCATTTGGGATTTTAGTGGGGTCAGAGGATAAGTAGGACCTAGGAATTAATCCTCCCTGAGAAAACCCATGAGACTATAATGGACTAAACAGACCCAAACACAGAGCTGTGAGGACCAAGTGTTTTCACTATTTGCTTTTTCTCCTTCCTACCAGAAGTTTTTTCCTCCTACTAATATTTAAAAAGTATTTTAGGTTTTGGACAATGTCTTTTCAGACTATTTTTAAACTTCAGAAGTATCAGTCTGATGTTAAAGATTTTATTTTATATACACATATATATGTAGAGACAGAGTCTCACTTTATCGCCCTCCATAGAGTCCTGTGGTGTCACACTGCTCACAGCAACCTCCAACTCCTGGGCTTGGGCGATTCTCTTGCCTCAGCCTCCTGAGTAGCTGGGACCACAGGTGCCCACCACAATGCCCAGCTATTTTTTTGTTGCAGTTTGGCCGGGGCTGGATTCAAACCCGCCACCCTTGGTATATGGGGCCGGTGCCTTTACTGACTGAGCCACAGGTGCCACCCTTTATATGTATTTTTGAGACAGAATCTCAGTCACCTGGGCTAGAGTGTGGTCATAGCTCATAGCAACTTCTAACTCATGGGCTCCAGTAATCCTCCTGAGCAGCTGGGATTACAGGTGCCCACTACAACACCCAACTATTTTTAGAGATGGGGTCTTACTCTTGCGAAGCTGGTCTCAAACTCCTGAGGTCAAGCGATCCTCAGCCTCCCAGAGAGCTGGGATTACAGAGGTGAATCACCATGCCCAGCCTAAAGATTGATTTTAGATGTGGTTCTGTCAAGGTGATGGGACTCTATTCTACAAGTAGTGGGGAAAGCGGTCTGTTCCTAAGTGAGACAGCTATTGTCAGACGTGTGTTAGACGCACGATTCTGCAGGAACAAAAGTGAGAAGAGGTGGCAAGAGAAAATGCGGACAGCTCCTTCAGCATGAGGGAGAGGAGAGAGCTGCCTCAGGGCAACATTTTTGTCTGTTCTTCCTATTAATTCTTCCTACTAAGAAGAGTGAAGACCACACTGATTGATACCAGGGGGTTGGAGGAAGGTGGGGAAGAGTTTGTTTTCCATCCTCTTGACATCTATGTGATGAAGGGGAAAACTTGCGAGCAGGTTTGGGTTAATACCAAACCCAACAGAGGTCACAGAGCTCACCACAGGGCAGGTGGGAGGCCTTTGCCACAAAGAAAGTGGGAACAACAGACTGACAGGGGATGGTGGGGCAGAGGACAAGGTGGGAGGCACCTCGTAAAAGACCTCACAATAGGCTGCAGAGAAGGAGGACAAGGAGAAAGGAAGGGGGGGGCATAACCTGTTTCTATCCTGGAAAGATCTCCACAAGGCTGGGTAGTGTGCCCTGGGGCCACAATTCCAGCAAAGATGTAAACGCAGTGACAGAGGGGACTCAGGGCCCTTCACAGAGGCTATGCTGTGCTGTGAGGTCCAGACAGAGCTGGTGAGCACTGGACATGGGCAGGGGTGGGCTTTGGGGACCCAGAGGATTTGAGGGAGGGGAGCAATGAGACCAGCTTGAAATCAATCTGACCGCCAGGAGGAGTGGCTGGAGTGCAGAGATGTAGCAGGTCTCCGGGGAGCCCTTGCTCTGACCCAACAAACAGGGAGACAGACTGTGGGAGAGAGACTTTGGGGGGGATTCAGGAGAGGGTCCCCTGATGGTGGGGGTTCCACCTTGAACACCAGTTGCTGCCTATGAGATGGGCCCGGCATGACCAGAAAGGTTCTAATTGTGTAGGACTCAGCCACTGCCCTCAATAGAAACAAGGGTGGTGGTGACTCTAAATCATAATTCAAATGTCCACACTTACACTGATGCCCCAATTCTAGTGCTGTGGGGCTCCAGCTGCAACCCCAGTAGGAATTTCCTTCTTTTCTGGACCCCCTGTGGGGGGGAAGACTCACAAGGGTCAAGAATCCAGAGTCCACTGCTGCCTGCTGGGGGAGGGAGAAGAAACCTAGTCCTCTCTTATGGCCACCCCAGAACCAGCTATCAGGGCCCCTCCCCTATGCCGTGACCACGCATGCTCAACAAACACCTGTCTGGCTATACCAATTCATCTACTGTCTAGAGCTCAAGGCAGGCATTTCTTCTCTGTGAGTGCCCTTTGCTAGGGTCCACACTCCCCAACCCAAGGTCCTCAGAGGTGCAGTGCTCTGCTCTGCTTGTGTGGGTGAGAGTGAGGCCTCTCCTGCCACTGCGTGAGGTGTGCACCCTGTAGCCCTCCTAAATGGGAGCCCAGGGAGGGATTCTGCGGGGCAGCAGGCCCTGCACAGGGAGGGCTCGGACACCCTAAGGGATGAGCTGTCCTTGGCCAGGTGGTGCCCTAGCCCAAGCTAGCAGCGGAGCCCAAATGACAACAGCAAATGCATCTGCCTGGACCCCACCTTCATCCAACTCCAGTGTGACAGCATCCAGCAAGGCCCGTTGGCGCTGACTGGGGGAAGGGGGCAGGAGTCTGTCAGGCTTTCCAGAAAGCAGAGGCTGTGGGCAGGGCAGTGGGGGCCAATCCCCAAAGGCTGGGCCAGGTGGCCACCAGTGGTCCCAGGCTCTCTAGTCAGAGGCTGGGGGGAGGAACCGAAGCGGTGATGGAAAGAGCTGAGCCAGAGGGGTGAGGTATAAAAATCTGTATTTATATTACAACGACAGAGTGACACAGCACTGCCCCACCCAATGGGCAGGGTATGGGGGCCCATTTTCCCACTCCAGCGCACCTGTCTTGCCAGCACCAGGCTTCAAGGGGCCCCAGACTCAGGCACAGGACCTGCCCTAGTGCTCTAGACCTGAGTCCTGGGGTGCCCTGCAGTGGGTTAGGATCTTCTAAGCAGGCAATGGGGAGGCGTCCCAGGTAGCTGGCCCAAAGATAGGCAAGGGGTAGGTCTGCCTGGCACAGCAGGATGGAGATAAGCAGGGCAGACAGGAGGGCAGGCCACCTTCTGGCATGTGGCTGCACTACCCAGGACCACAGGCTCCAGCACCGAGACCTCCCTGCAGCTCCTCTTCTAAGAGGCCTGCACCAGGATACAGTGAGGACTGGGGGACCCACACCTGAGCCTGCAGGTCCAGAATCTCAGCCACTGAGCACCACAGTGCCCTGCATTGGCCCAGGAGGGCACCCCCAGTGACTCTGTTCTACTCCCAGTTCTTTTTACAGACACTCTAACAGCCCTCTCTGTGTCCTTGTGGCCACTTGTAACGACCAGCTTGTGCCAACAGCAGGGAGCTGGGGAGGAAGAATAGATGTAGGTAACTCTTAGCACCAGCCCCCACTCCAAGGGCCACACCACACACACCAGCCAGGGCAGGGGCAGCAGCTGGCTGCCAAATCCACCCAGGAACCACAGCCTGAAAAGCTGCAGCTGAGCTGGCAGGAAAGTTGGCTGAGGGAGACCACGACTGGTCATCCGATTGGGTTCTGTTGGAAGTGGAGAGGGGAGATGATGCTTCAAGAATTGAGAGCACCAACTGTCCCAGGGCCCAGGAAACAGGCTCAGCAACGGGCACGGGCCCTCCAAGAGGGCTGGCAGTGCAGGCATGGTGGGCAGGCTTCGGCCAGCAGGAGAAGCCCCTTCCAGTGAGGCCAGAAAGCCATCTGAACAGTCTTCCCAACTCCACGCACAGTCCCCCAGCCTGTCTGC
This sequence comes from Arctocebus calabarensis, assembly GCA_963573935.1. Classification (NCBI taxonomy): domain Eukaryota; kingdom Metazoa; phylum Chordata; class Mammalia; order Primates; family Lorisidae; genus Arctocebus; species Arctocebus calabarensis. The sequence goes on from CAUYON010052638.1 coordinate 10,968, forward strand.
CTGCCGTCCCAAGTGCCTGCAGGGCAGGTTCTATGCCAGAGCTGCTTCCATGGGGTTTTCTCCCTTGGTAGGCCACTCACTCAGGGGTGTCCATCCACATGGCTGAAAATAAACATGCATTTTCCCCAAGATTTAGAAATTGGTTACAGATGCACCAGAGAAGGTGGCAGGCACTGCTATGGGCCAGCCCCACACCCACCACCGAGTATTGCTGCATGGTCCCCAGGGACAAAGGACTTCAGGAATGCAAAGCTGCAGATGCCGCCTAATACCAGAATTGCATCACCAGGGGTCTTAGCCTGCAGCCATGTCTGATACTGCAGCTCTCAACCTAGGCCAGGGGCAAGGGGTTCAAGTCAAGTAGTAGATGGGAATCTACTTTTTTAGGTAGCAAGCAAGCCCCCCAGGTGGTCTGCTGTTCCCAGGCTGTACAGCAGGCCCCTGCCAGCTACTGGGGAGGGCAAAACTGGGGGCCAGATCATGATCCCTCCTGCTGGAGGCAGAGAGCTGCCGTATGCCAAGGCAGGCCTGGCTGCATCACTCCTAGGAAGCCCAGATGCTGGGAGGGGCAGCCCACTATGGGGGACATTTGGTGGGCAGACCAGGGGCATCCTGTGAGCCACAGGGGACATGCTGGTGGGGAGATAGGACCAGACACAGGACACAAGGCACACTATGACAACATGATAGAGGGACAGGTCCCTGAGACACTGGGTTGCTCCCACCCCTCGCCAAACAAGGATGTAACAAAGGCTAGGAAAATAGAGTACAAAAATCTCATACAGGAAATAGAAGAGGGCACACGCTCACGTCCCTTGGCCTAGAGTCTTTACAGCTTTTTGTTTTCAAAAATGTTTTTTGTTTTTGGCTAGCCTTTCTGCCAGCCTAGGAGGACATGGCAGAGCTCATGAGGAAGCCCCCAGGGGGGCTCACAGAGCCTTGTCCAGGCTGCTGGGCGGTGCAGCATTTTACTTATTTGCTTCTTTAAAAGGGAGATGCAAATGCTCCCTGAGGATCCAGTGGTTTTAACTCACCAGCCTCTGCAGGAAGAGAAGCTCCCTGTCCTGTATAGACTAGGCAGAGCCACTTGGGCAGGTGCAGGTGAGCTGGGGGCTGCAGGGGGAGCCAGGCATAGACCAAGGGCTAATATTTGCCTAGGTGACCCCCAAAGACCAACTTCCCTAGGATATGTGCCTTTTGGGTGGCCACATGTATCTCTGCATGAGCATGTAAAGATTGAATGTGTCTGTGTGTGTGCATGGGTGCATGTGACAGGTCTACCAGAGCAGGAGCCGGCCAGCTAGGGTGGCATGGTCCAGTCCCGGCTCCCAGCTACAAGGTAGGAAGGCCCCCGTCCGCCCACCTGCCTCAAGTGCTCACCCAAGTCCCGCCCTTCGTGGATCCCTCCATCCAAGCTTCAGGATCCTGTATGGACCAACAGATAGATGGACAGACAGACAGACAGCCTCGCCTTCCTTCCTTCCTTCCTGGGTCCAATCCTTTCTCCTGGAATCCAGGGTTGGGGTCTGAGCTCCCTGTGGTGGTCAGTAAGCCCCTTACACGGTGCCTGCCGAGGTTTGCAGCAATGACATTTAATACTTCTGGAATGCTTAGGAATCTGAGAATAGACCGTGGGTGGCAACGCTGGGCTCCGGGATGCAGGAACTGGGCCCTGACTCTCTGCAGGGGGCCCTGCCCAGCTGGGAGGGGCAGGTGGCTCAGTAGGCCCTGACTGGCGAGTGGGCAGAGGCAGGCAGCCCGGGCAGCAGCTGGAGCTTCCAGAATGGTGCAGCAGTGGGCCTGTGGTGAGGCTGACGTCAGTCAAGGGAGGCCCAGAGGGCCAACACGCTTGGCTGGGCAGGCGGGTGGGCCAGGAGCAGAGGGCACGGGGCCTACGAGAGGCCAGGGTGGGTGGGCCGCCGGCAGTGGGGCCTGTAGCCACCGTCGCTGCCACCGCCACTCTGCAGGCTGTAGTGGTCGTCCACGTCACTGCTGCTGCCAACACTGTCCAGCTCACCAGGGCCAAACTCCATGCCCTCTATGTCCACTTCTGAAGAGAACAGAGAGGGGGTGGGGTGAGGCACATGCAGAGCCAGCCTGGCCTCCTTCCCCGGGAGAGCCTCTGTCCCCCGTTCTGGAAGCAGCAGCTCTGGCAATGGGTGTGGAGTTTCTACTTGGGCCTTGAGGCAACAAATGCCAGCCCCTGAAGCATACTGCCCGGCCAAACCCAGCTCCGGCCCCAGTGGGGGCAGGTGGCTCAGCCTCTGTGCCGTGCCCTCGCCATCTTGTCCCTCTGCATGCAAGTGGTAACAAGAAGCTGTGCCATGCAGGATGCTAGATGATGCCAGGACTCCCTGTAGTCCCTGACCTACCCCGGGAGCCTCCTCTGCCATCCCCCTGGGGAGCTCCAGGAGGCCTGAGCTGAGCCCCCACCTTGCTCAGAGTCATCCGTGGAGACAGCAGAGCCCGTGCTATCCGTGCGCACGCGCTCCACACTCTGCACCGACAGCTGCTCTAGGCGCCGCTTCAGGAAGCGATGCTCCCGCTGCAGCTGCTCCTTGATGCTCAGTGCTCGGCGGTCCTGCTCCTCCAGTTTCTGGGGGTGGGGGAGCTGTGAGTCTTGGCAGGGAGGGAGTGTCCCCCCCATCAGGCGTCAAGCACAGGGCAGGGCAGGCTCCCCATCCACCACACGGCCCAGCCAGGAACCACGGGGTGCCCTGTCCCTGCCACTCCCCCATGGCCTGATGTGCACGCCTCCCTGCCCCAGCCAGCCAGTCACACACAGGTGCCACCTTTTGGCCCCGTGCTCCCCATCCGCTGACTGGCTCTAATGCTCCTAGCAGCCAGCCAGCCTCGGTCAAGCAGAGTCACGTGGGCTTGAAGCCCCAGGTCAGCGACACCCAGCCTTCAGCTGGGACCTCTCTGGCCTCACCCACAGCAGCCCTTCTCACACACTCTCGGCCCCGCTAGTCTTGGGCTTTGGTCTCTGCCAATATGTACCGGTACCTGCAGTGCTCCTGAGCCTGGCTGAGACACTGCCTGCTCTGCTCTGCTGTGAGGACCCCAGAGCTCTCACCAGGTCTCTCTCACAGCTCCTGTCACCTCAACTGGAGGTGCAGGCAGGCAAAGCCCTTAGAGGGAATGGACATTCACCCTGGTGGACCAGCAGATCTTGGTCTAAAGGCCATAATAAGGCCAGCCCAGGCATTATCTCCTTCAGCTCTGTGTCCCAACCCCTCTTAACTTGTCACCACCCAACAAAACCTGGTACAAGCCACACAACCTCAGCCCCAGAGCTCTGCTGCTCCCCCATCCACAGTAGGGACACCTAGCAGGCACCTGCCAAGCAGCTCCCCACCCACCTTCAGGCCTTTGGGTCAAAGCACTGCCCTGTCCGCCCCCACGACTGGGCCTATCCCCAGAGTGCACAGGAATGGGCTGGGGTTAGCCAAGGCAGCTGGACAGGGCAGGGGCAGAGAACGTGGCCCGCTCACCTTGATGTGCACCTTGGCACGCTTCAGGAGGCTCAGGGTGGTATGGCGAGTGCTGTCAGGGCCCAGGGGCACCAGCTGCTTGAGCTGCTCCAGGTAGAGCCTGAGTTTGGCTCGTCTGAAAGAGCCAGAGACAGAACCATCAGGCAGGATGGCAGGCAAGGCTGGCTGGAGCAAGAGGTCTGGGGAAGGCAGGGGCAGCTAACTGGGCCCTGTAGAGCCCCTCTCCCTGCTGCAGAGGCAGATGCTCCCCGGCCTGGCTGGTGACTCCTCTGGAACCCTCTGAACGAGGGTGAGCCCAGATCAGCACGGCGCAGCAGAGCCTTAGAGCCCCAGCACCAGGCACTGCCCAAGAGACCTAACTCACCTGCTGCCACACCACATCTGGAGTCTGCACGGCCAGGGAGCAAGGCAGGGGATGCTGGTCAGGGTGTACCAGGTCTGGGGAACTCAGACAAGATTTACACCCCCACCTCCACCCCACCACCCCACTTCGCTGTGAACAACGTGCTCTCTGGTCATTCTTGTGACCACAGAAATGTGAGTCCATCCAGGTCACGGAGACCCAAGGTTGGCCCCTCCAACCCTGAGTTTGGGCTCTCTTTGGAAACTGTTTCATTCCAGATTTTGTCCCTGTATCCACCTAGATTAATCAATTTTTTCATAAAACTGGAACACTCATATTCAGTGGCACTTGTTCATATGCCACAACCCTCCAGAATGTGTTTGTCACAGGCTAAAGGGCTCAGGTTTTCTGCTTGACTGTCCTTGCAAAAGGACTGCCTTCCTGGCTGGTTGGCTGGTCTGCTGGTCTTGGGAGGGCAGGCTGGTGGTACTCCCCCTTGGCCATCTCTGACTCAGCCTGAACCTCTGGCATATCCACACCCCACCTGGCCCAGCATCTCAGGACACTGGAAGGGTTCATCACAGCTGTGCTCAGGAGTAGGCTGCCCAGGTTGCTTGCAAATACAGGATGCTTTTGTTACAAGAGGTCCTTAGCAATGGAAACAATAGGTCAACAGAAAGCAATATTTTTTGAGGCTTTTGGAAACCTGCTGCCCAATTGCCCTGGTGTTGCCAATGTCTGTGCATGCCATCTGCCCGCGTGGTGCTAGCACTGAGCATCCCCACCTTGTCACCTCTACTTCCAGCACATCCAGTCTCCCTAGGTGGGAAGCAGGCATGACAGCCATTTCCTTTGGACAGAGGAGGAGTCTGAAGCCCAGAGGAGCAAGCAGCTGGGTGCAGGGAGGGCCTTTAGGGCTATGATAACAAACCTGCCTTGGGGGAGGGCTGTAACCTGGGGCCACTAGACCATCACCCATATCCACACAGCACCCTCCACTGACAAAGCACCTTGTCATCCAGCACCCCAGCCCATAGCACCATGGGGCCTGGAAGTTCTTATGGTTGAAGCTAAATTAGCCCTTTGGAAGAACTTCCAGGACACAGGACTGACATTGGCAGGAACCTGTATGGAAAGTGACTCTGCCTCAAGGCTGGAGAGTCTTCAACCCCTCCCCCATGCTCCACAGACCTGGGGAGGGATCCAAGGCCTCCATTCCATGACTGCTGTAAGTGCTGAAACCTCCACCTCCTTACCTCCCGTGGGGGTAGCGCCCATCACCCATCGCCCTAGGAACTTCATGGGCAGTTGACACTGAGCTGGGTGAGTGAACGGCACTCTTTCTGCCCAGGCCATTTCCCCACCATCCTGTAGCCACCACCAGAACTAAGCTTGTAAGTGGGGATGCTGCCAGGAGCCCTCCCTCCCTTATCTACTTGCTACAGAGCGAATGGCAATTTCTACAACCCACCATTTAATTACATCAGCAGCACATGACCATTGTGGCAAAATCAGAAAACATAAATCAACAAAAAGAAAATCAGAAGTATCCCCAAATTTCTACCACCCAAAGACAGCCTCGTTATCATTTTAGTGTATCTATATTGTCACAGCACAAATGTTAAGTGAAAAAAATTGGGATACGGAACCACATGTGACAAGTGACCCAATTTTGTATAGAAAAATAAAACAGGAGACGCACACGAGAGACTCCACAGAACACAACGAAGCACAGGAAGCAAGTCCAGCTGACATGGCTGGCAACGTTTATTTCTTCAGCTTTGTGCTTTTCTGTATTTTCCAGGTTTTCTATGCTAAAAACCACAGATTACTATTACAATCAGAGAAGACATTTGTACAAGAAAGAAAAAACACAGCTGAAAGACAAATAACAGGAGAAAAATACTTGCGATACATATAAAAGACAAATGGTTAGTATCATGATTATCTTGAGCATGTACACATCAAAAATAAAAAGAGGGATACCTCCATGTAACAATGGGCAAAAGACACAGACAAGCAAGTTGCAGAATACGAACGGCTGATCTGATATACGAACCGACTCCATAGCGCATATGTAGTAGAGGAAAGAAAAACTCGAACAAGAAGCTAATTTTCACCCTTCTAACGGGTTGAAAAGGAGAGACTGGCTCTTCCCCGGCCAGTGCAGGGGACTGCTCACAGTTTGCTGGTGGGAGAGCAAAGGGACAAAGTTCTGAAGGGCTTCTGGCCCACAATCCTCACTGTCCATTGGCCAGTGTCTCTACTTCCGGGACTCTGGTCCTAAAACTATCCCCTGGGGTATGCACAGGTCGAGCTCACCAAGTCACTGCAGTGCTGTCTGGAGCTCCCCTTGTGTTACCAGAGGGGCAGAGTGTGCCCAACTTGGGTGAATGGCACTTTTGCAGTGTTAGGTGAAAAAGCAAGTGAGGACATAGCAGATAGTAAGGTCCCCTTCCTATCCCAGAAACGTCAGCAGCTGTATCAAGAAGCAATCCCTGCGGGTGAGTGCAGGGGGCACTGGAACAGACTACTTCAGAGACCATAAAACAAATTTTCTCAAGAGACATACATAGGCACTATCAACCACCGCCCTCCCCACGCCCCCAGGGCAGCAGGCAGCCCAGGTTGCTGTGGCTCCCTGCCCTGGGCAGCGGCTGAGAGGGTACCCTGGGCCCAGGGCCTGGAATCCTCTTTGCCTCCTGAGCCCTGAGGCTCTACAGCCTGCGTCTGCACAGGCTCCCACTGAGCCCTCCCCCTAAAGCCACTGCAGCACCCTAGGCCCTCAGCCAGCACTCTGTGGCACTTTTAAACCCCACCACATCCTGAGGGAAGACTGTATGGGCTTGAGAGGCAGAACCTGCCTTTGGGACCAGCTGCAGCTCTGTCCCAAGGACCTGACTCACTCCTCAGAGGAAGACCCAGAGCTTCTAGAGGACTTGGCCCCACCCTGGGGTCCCAGCCAGCAAGGAAATATGCTGACCAGCGGTCCTAGGGGTGGTGCGGTCAAGAGCAAGTGCAACTCCCACTCTCCCATGTTTACCTGCATTTCTAGTTGCTACTAACAAAACCCATGTCCCTTGTATGGTCCATGAAGGCTGCACATGGCTACCCTGCAGAGGGAGGAGGCCGCCCAGGGCCTGGACAAGTGTTTCCATGCTTGGGAGTAGAAATAGGATAGGGTCCACTGAGGACTACGGACTGACCTTTGGAATTGCGTGATGGGCCCTGACACTTTGGGAAGTGCTGAGGGCCAAGAGAGATGGCCGTGGACTCTCCCCATAATTGTGCTAAGGCCAAAGTGTAGAGCTCTGTCATAAGGGTCACCAGGCCAAGAAACGTATGGTCACCTTGACCCCTAGGCTTCAGGGTTAGCAGCCCAGCAGCCCTGCTGAAGCCGCTCACAGAGCCACTCAGCTACAAGGGAAGAAGCAGGGGCACAGACCTGGGTGGGCCTCAGGGTGGCCAGAGAACCTACAAGGGGAAGTTCCAGAGGTCCAGTCCAGCACCAGGGAGGGGAAACCTCCAGGGAGGGTGATGTCTAGGGCCTGCCTCCCTGGGTGGCTGATGGCCCAGCCAGGTGCTTCCTCTCATCCTCAGGATAATAGGCAGCCCTTCCTACAGCCAGTAGCCAGGAGCCAGGAGCATCCGGCATCAGCATCGGGCTACCCACAGGTAGGCTGTGACTGAAATCCCCACCAGAGCCCTAAGCTCTAGGCCTATGGGCGCTCAGGGCTGTTTGCACTTGCCTCTTGGCCAGCCAGAGCCGGGACCCCTGTGCTGGGCTAGGGGAGCCTACAGAGACACCAGGGTGCCCACCTATCTCCCCCTACCCCCATGTTTCACATCCCTGGAAGAGATGGCAGAGGTCAAGGCCAAGGTCAAGGGGCAGCTGCAGTGGTCAGAAACTGCCACATTCTTGCCACCCACCAGTGCCCAACAGCATCCCCGTCTAGCCTCCCAGCCACCACATACAAGAAGACTTCTCTAGAATACCCCCACCTGGCCTGCCCAAGTCTTGGGTTCAGGTCAAGACCGGGCTGGTTTCTTCTGGCGTGGAAGCAACTCCAGGCCTGTCTGGTTTCCTCAGGTCCTGCACCTCTGTCTCTCTGGGGAACCCCCAAATACACACGGCCAGTCCAGGAAGTGCAGTTCCTCAGAGAACACAGCGTTCTGCCCCTGCCCAGCTGCCCGCCCCGGCCAGCAGCCTGAATCCCGGGGGAGCGGAAGTTGACGCTGCTGTGGGTGCAGACGTGGGGGTGGGTGGAGAACTGGCCAAATGCCAGACCTTCTGCAGCAGGCAGGAAAGGTTCAGCTAGTGTGCAGACTTGCTCTGCCAGGAGGGACGAAAGAGCTGGCCCATTTCACAGATGGAAGCAAAGTCAGGAGGAGTGACTATCTGGCATCCCTCAGGGGGTCTCTGGTCCTGGCAAGGGGGTCCTGCCTTTGGTGCTGCCTGGCCTACAGAACCTCTGCACCCACACAAGCTCCCAAGATCACAGCACGCATGTCCACGGGTACAGTTGGGTCTGCAGCCCAAGCTGCTCAGGCCCATGTCAGCCAGAGCAATGACTCCTAATCACATTATGTACAGGGCCCCAGGCTGACTGAGGCAGGAGCAGAGGCCTCCTAAGTGGCTGTGCTCCCCCATGGACTCAGCCCCACAGCTGATGAGTGGCCATGAAGGGGGATCACCTGAGTCCTGCCCTGGACTAGGGTTTCCCACCTGGCCCATGTGGCTTGAAACTGGCTGCCCTCCTGCTGCCCCTTGGACAAGACTCTAGTGTGGCTCCTTAGAAAGCAGACCCCAGAATACACAGGGGCAGGGAACACAGGGCTAAGGAGGCCCCAACTCCTGATCAGAGCCCATCATTCAGAAAGCTAAAGATCTCCCAACAGGGCTCAGCCTCTCCAAAGCAGACTGACCTCCTCCAGAAAGCTGGCCCTGATTGCCTTGTGTTCCAAGGCTCTGTCACCACCTGGCTCTGATCCCTAGGCTAAGCTCTGGAGTGCAAGCCCTGGGCCCCAAATCCCTGCAGGATGGTGCCTGAATACACACCCTGGCCTCCTTCTTTAAGGAGGACCTTTCCTAAGACGAGGGCAGACCTTGGCAGCAGAGCCAGTCATGCCCAGGCCAGGAAGGACACTAGGTGGCTACATCATCCCCTCAGCAGAGGGGTGGGCCAGTTATGTCAGGCAGCTCACCTTGGGGGGTTGGGAAGGTGTCACTTACCTGTGCTTTTCTAGCTCATTGTGTGAAGACCTGTTAAGAGAGACAGAAAGACAGAGCTCACTGTACTGCCCAATCACCAGAGCACAAAGGACGACAGCTCTACTGGGGGAAGAAGGGGCCTTACATAGAGTGGCCAGGTAGGTATGGGACCCAAAATCACAGGGAGGTGAAGGCTAGAGTAGATGAACAGCTGATAGCCAAGGGCCTGCAGGTGCTGCATACTGAACCATGAGAACAGGGTAGCACGGAAGTGCAGGCAGGTCTAGAGTGTCCAGGACCACCAGACCACCTAGCAAGGTTTGCAAGAGCTCTGGACCACAGGAGAATCCAGACCCCTTTCAGAAGGGGCAGGGGGCCTAGGGAGTAGCAGTAGCTAATCCTGCGGCTGAGTTGCCCAGTGCCCCACGGTTGCCCAGACAGCCTCCGTAAGGCCCACGTGTTTCTGGAACCAACGTGGGCCAACACAGAGGAACAACGGCAGGTTGAGCTTAGAGCACAGAGGCCAGGTCCTCAGGAGGCCTAGCAGTCCTGACAATAGGACCTGTGCAGCTCACATACCTGCATGATCACAGCTCACTTGATCAGTAGGGACACCCAGGGACAGAGCAGTCTCAGCCAGGTCAGCCCACGAGAGGGATTCTGAGACTGGTGCTTGCTGGACTAGTGGGCACAAGGGGACACTGAGACCAGCCTTCCTGCTTCCCTCAGGGACTGTGCTCTGGGTAGACAGGATGCCCTGGGCCCAGGCTCAGTTCCTTGGGGCAGAGGCCCTGCCTGAAGCTCATACTGCCTGTCTGGCCCATTCAAACAAGTACACAGTATTAATACCACATACCACAGGGGCAGTGCCACAGTATTTGCACTGGAGGACGAAGGATGTGGTCCCAGCTTCAGATCACCTCCCAGTCCAGGGGAACCCCAGAGGCCATGAAGGCCTCCCAGGCTGCTGCACATGTGAACAGACCCCAGAGGCCTCCCCTGCCTCTTCCTTAACTGTCTGCTGACCACTAACTACTGTCTGCTGCTCCCACTATCTCCTGCTCTAGGAACTTAAAATTTGGTGTCTACTGTCCTCCTCCCTCAAGCCAGAGTACCTGCCCATCTTATCTGCTTCCATCTCCTGCTGCAGCCAACAGGGCCCTTGGGTTGCCAGCTCCTGGGCCTCCCCATGTAGCCTCTGGGCTAGACCCCATGCTGGAGGCAGAGGGCTCCTTGGGTAGCCTGGGGGATGCAGAGGGGCCAGCCCTCCTAACCCCCAGCTCCTGGAGGGTGCAGAGACCCCTGGGTGTGTAAACATAGGTCCCAAGAGCACCCTGTCTCTAAGGAGAGATGGGCTATCCCTGGCCAGCCTGGACCCTCAAACAAACACTTATCTGCTCACCTCACAGAACCCAAGCCCTGCAGGGGGGCTCCTGGCCCCCTTTTCTGCCCCAGCTCCTTATCTGGGCTGGCTGAGAATTGCTTGTAGGGCAATGACTGCCAAAGAAGAGGCAGTCTGTCAGCCTGAGGCTTCCTCAGGCAAGGGGAGTTGGGCTCTTCCTGGGGGAGCCTGAAGGGATATGGGCCCAGCTAGGGAGCTCTCCACATCCCTCACCAGACCCCGCCCCCAGTCTCCATCCCAGCAGGTGTGGAAGGTGAGGACCCCACCTCAGGATAAGAGTCATCAGAGTTGGACAAGTGGCCTTGGGCAAGTAACTAAATTGCTCTGTGCCTAAGTTTCCTGAGCAGTAGATGGCATTAAAAATGCCATTGCATCCTTCTGGCTGGGGCAGAAATTAATGAGCTGTGAGTGTGAAATAGTCATGCAGAGAAAGCATTCAGGGAGCCTCAGCTATGCCTCTGGTTGTCAGCTCTGGGTACCCTAGACATAGGGCTCAAGTTGCATTTTTGAGTTTTCTACAGGTAGCAGGGATTTGGGATGGGGAGGAACAGCATCAAGTGCCAGGTTCGGTCACTGAGGAGTCCCCAACACACTCATGTCCAACACACCAAACTGCCCACAGAGGGGGCCAGGGGCTGGAACTCAGGAGACAGCAGGTCCCACCAGGGCAGCTGGAGACTCAACCAATTCCTGGCCAGCCTGAGGTCGCCAGGACGCCACAGAGATGGGTCCCTGTGCCAGCCTTTCTGTTTCCCAAGAACAGGCAGGCCACAGGAATGAGCCGCACCCTTTGCCAAGGGGCCCTGAAGCCCCCTGCAAGCATAACTCCCAGCCTGGCCACATGGAAGTGGCTGGGTCAAAGTGGGCCCTCAGACAGAGTCAGGTGTGCCATGATCTTCAGGTGTGCCAGGAGAGTGGAAATTCCAGGGAGAACTCCAGCCTAAGGTCCTCACTCCCCTCTCTAGGAGGTGCACCAACCGTTGTCAGGGCTTCTACAATCCAAGAGGGACGCCAAGGGCACGGAGGAACCCCGTCGCAGAGCCTGCCCTCCTCCCACCTAGAAAGGCCTCTTGTCCCAAAGAAGGGGACCCCGGCACGTGCGGCTGGAGTTTCACTGTGTCCGGAAGCTGGGCAGGCGCTGTGACCACTTTGGGAGTAGTGGGGGCCCAGGCAGGACTTTCACGCGCCTTCTTTGTCCAGGCTTCTGAGGCGGGTCTGGCTCTTGGGGATAGTTGGATGGAAAGCCCACCCATCAGCGGAGAGAAGGGGCAAGGGCCGGCAGCCCCACGGTGCCCTGACTGAGCCTCAGTTTCCCCGGATATGCGGGGCACCGGCCAGCGCCCACTGACAACTTTTTTCCTGCCTGGAAAAGTCCAGAACAACTTGGGGGCGGGCGCGGCTACGGGAGGAGACCCCGGGCGGCGGGCGCTGTACGCGTGGCACTGTTTACGCGAGAGGCCGAGGAGGCGCGGCCGCGGGAAGATGGCGACGGCGCGGGCGGGGCGCGCGGGCGGGGCTGCAGCCACGGCCCGGCGCGCCTCCTCCTCCAGGCTGGCTGCCGGGGCGCGCAGCAGCGCGGCGAGGGCTGCGGGCTGGGGATCCGGCCCGGGAGGACTCTCCGGGTGGGGACGGGGGCCGCGCTTAGGGCCCAGGTCGGGCCGAGCGGAACTGGCTTCGGGCCGGGCGGGGGGCGGTACCTGTTGTTTGGGGCCTTGCGCACCAGGCCGGCCGCCTTTGTTTTCTTCCTGGGGAAGTCGCCGTCGAAGGGCAGCACCGAGGCGTAGCCGTGCTCGGCCTCTGCGGACAGATGGCGCGGTCAGCGGGACCCCTCCCCGCCCGCGCCCCGCTGCCCGCCCGCCGCCCGGCGCACAAAGGGGCGCGGGCGCTACCTCGGTCCCTGCGCTCTAGGTACTCAGCCGCCTCCAGCAGAATCAGCAGGGAATTCAGCTCCATCCTCCTGCCCGTGCCGCCCGCGCGCCCCGGGACGGCGGCGGCCGCTGCCCGGCCCGCTCCGGCCGGCTCCGCTCGCCGCCGGCCCTGCGCGCCCGCGGCACCACTTCCCAGACTCTGCGGACTTGCTGTGCGCTGGGCCGCCACCCTCTGCCTCGGGCCCTCAAATTGACACATAAGGGCGAGCGGCAGCCGGTGCAGCCAATAGGAGCAGTCGTTGAGGCTCTGAGGGCGGGAACTAGGCTGGGGCAGGGGCCAATGAGGATGGACCGAATGCCTGGGGCCGGGCCGAGAATGTTGACAGATGCGAAGCTGGGTCGGGATAGGCCTGCCGCGGTAGTAACAATTTAGAAGCTTAAGCTTAGCAACAGCACGTGGTGGCCCGGCCCCCGCGTTAGCTGACTGGTGGCTGCCGTGCATGTTAAGTAGGTACTGCGCGCTGATTGGGCCAGAGGGGCCTATGTAAAGTAGAGCTGCGGACCAATAGCCGGCGGCGGGGCGCGCGGCCAATGAGGGCTCCGCGGGCGGACGCGTTGCTGAGAGGAAGCGGAGCGCTCTGGAGACTGTCCGCGCCGGCTTCAAGGACCGTGGGGACGTGGGGCGCGACCGGAGCAATCCCTAGCCCGGGCATGGGTTCGCCGCGCCGTCAGTTCAATGGAGCTGTGCACATCACTCTCAGGAACCTGTGCCCGGGGCCAGCAGCTATACAAGCTCCGCGGGAGGACGGGGCCTCAAGTCTGCTCGGGGGTTTCGAGTGGGGCTGCTAGCGACTCCACTCCCCACCGGACAAAGAGTGGTCCCAAGAAAGGCTGGGCGTTGGGGGTAAGGGCGCAAACCGTTTGAGCCTAAGAGCCAGGACTCTGATGTTATCAGTGGGAAACTGAGGCTCAGTGTGGGAGGGGTCACTCAGAGCGGCCCAGTAGACACCAAGGCTGAAGGAGGGGCCCCAGTCGCAGAGAAGAGGACAAAGATCCGCCGTCACAGGCTGGAGGGGCTTCCAAACTTGGAGGGCTGGGTGCTGTGTCTGTGCTAAAAGGCTGGGATATTCCCAAGCGCAGGTGCTGTTCCTTCTGGCCGAAGATGCTCTTTCCAGAGAGAGAAGTCGCCCTAAGTAGGCGATCAAAAAGACTGGCCAGGAGGTGCAGGCGCTAGCATCAGCATCCCTCTCACTAATTTTTGAGGTCAGTGGCCTGGGTGTTTTTGAGAGTGGGACCAGCAAGCTGGAGAGTTTCGTGGCATAAGGTGGAAAGTTCTAAATGTGTGTGGGGGCGGGGAGGAGGCGGGCAAGGTTAAACAAAAAACTATAAAAGCTTGGTACTTCCAGCCAGGGACCAATGTGAACGCCTCCTGAGCATTCCTGTGTATCTCTGCAGGCCCTTACCAGTGCAGAAACCACCCTGTTGCTTCAAGGACTTGCCGGGATCCCCCCTGCTATGCAGTAGGATGAGATTAGTGCTCCCACCCCAGAGACCAAAGCCACCTTCTGGCCCAGCTGTCTGATCTGTGAAGTGGGACTAAGAATACTGTGTGCTTCCCCAGAGCCCTGTGGAACCCACAGGGACAGCCCTGCATGGACATTAACCCCCCTGATGTCCATAGGGCTCTCTGGTTCCTGCCCCATGTCACCCCAGGGCCAGGGCAGAGCCCCTTACAAGAAGTCAGCACTGAGGTCCCCTGGGTTAGTCTCTCCAGAACTGTGCAGGGTGGAGGGGGGTGCCCAAATCTGGAAGGAGTGGAGTGCATTTTGGGCTCTGGGGACTCAGGCTCTCCACCAAAGTTGCTCCATTCCTGCTTTGGCTGCCCAGTGGGTTGCTGTGTCCCCACTGGGCACAGTGTCCTGCCATGGGGCAAGGGGTTTGTTCAGTTCCACAGCCAGCAGGGTAGGTGCCCAGATGTGACTGTGGGGAGCCACCTGCCAGCCTGAGAGTTTAGCACTTCCCAGGTACCTGAGGGGCACAACTTTGCCTTGGACAGTACATGTTGGTGCCACCACCTGGGGGGAGTATGCAGGAGCTGTAGGGAACAGCCAGGGGCTGGACAGACTGAGGGGCATCAGGGAGGTGCCACAGATGTTGGCCACCAAGGCTGGGAGACAGCAGCTGGGCAAGTCCCAGAGCAAACTTTGGCCAGGCCTGGGTGGCTGTGGCCCAGCCTGGAGGCCCCCAGGGGAGATCTGGAAACGACTACACCCCAGGGATGTGGGATGGACATACAGGAGAAGCACTGGTATCTCCTGGGGCTAACTGGGCCTCTACACCAACAAGCCTCAGCGTGCCCCCCCCAAGATAGGCAGAGGCACGTTGGGTCAGGGCTGGGGGGCACAGGTGCTTGTGAAGCCCCAGGGGGAAGGCTGGAGAGGGAAAGCACATGGCTTGGGCTGGCCAATTGGACCTAAGCCCTGTAGCAGGTGGGCCCTTCTTAGGAAGGTCTGCAGCAGAGTGGCAGCATCTCCTGGGAGCCTTTCTTGGGCCCAGGCTGTCCCCTCCTGCCAAACCCCTCCTGCCCCTTCTCCAGGAAAGCCCATGGCCAGAAGGGAGGAGCAGACACCCCTAGCCTTCTGCCCAGGGAAGCCCAGCCCCCCCCACTCTGCTCTGGCAGGGCTGTCTCCACCCTCACTCTTGAGCCACCTCCATTCATCCAAGCCCCCAGGACCCCATCCTCCACACACCCATCCCAATCTTGGACATTTCTTTGGAGTGTTCTCCCACTCTGCCTCTGTAGGGAGCCCTGTCTTCCCCACCCCAGCCCAGCCTAGCCCATCCAGAACTCAGGAGAAGGGCAGGGCCAGAATCCAGAAGGGGCTTCCCTAATTTGGGGTGGAAGGTCAGGGCTGGCACATCTTCAGTTTCCCTGGGTTTCTTCCTCCAGTCCCCAGCCCTGCCTCAGCTTCTGCAGCTGTAAAACAAGGGTGCTTTAACCACCTCTGGGGCACTGGGAGGAGGGGATGAAGAAATTTTGGTTCAGTCTGGGAAAGGCTACCTTACTTCCCTCCCCAGGGCCCATGAGGATGTTGAAGACCCTAAGGAGTCTGCTCCTCAGCCCTCCCTACACTTACTGGGCCCGACTTCCTATCTTGGACTCAGGATCCCCAACATCCCTGTTACCACTGCACACAACCCTAACCCTTATCTTCTCAGGGTGTCCCAGGGGCAAGAAGTTGGTGAGGCCCATCCTCCTCCAGGGTCAGCCCACACTGCCAAGAGGATTGAGCCCTAAACCCCTCCTCTCACCTTTGGCCTCCCCAGTCACTGGGGCTCCCTGCCCCACATTCCAGGCAGGAGGCTGCCCTGCACACCTCATCCCCTAGCCTGCAGCCTGCCTCTCCTCAGTCTGGGCGGGGTGGCTATCATGGGCAGGTCTGAGTCTGGAAGAGGGTCTCAGTCATCAGGCACCAGAAAGCCATAAGCAACCCATTGACCCATTGCATGCTGACCCCCCAATAGTCTTGACCCCTTAAGGCCCTCTGCACTGAGAGGCCTGGTGTGTGGTAACGCTGGGGGGTGGGGAGTTGTCCTGGGAAGTTCTGTCACTAAGTTCCACTCCCAAAGACACCCTAGAGTCTAGTCTGGCTATAAAAAGCTGGCCAACTCAATCTGTCTGAACCTCAGTTTCCCCAGCTATAAAATGGGGGTGCAGTGACGTATGCATGAAAAGCATCGGGCTGGGTACAGCGGGTGCCTAGGAAGTGGGAGGAACCTGGAAATCAACTCCAAATCAACAAGTAGTCTCAGCCCTCAACCCTACCTACAGGGCAGTAGGGCCTCCAGGAGAAGGGGCCTGCAGGGTCACAACCGGTCATATAGCAGTCTTGGTCAGAACCTGGGGTGGAGCCCAGGCTGACCTGGCTGGCTAGTCATGGGCACCAGGCCGGGCCTCCAAGCATTTGGGGACCTTCCAAAAAATGTGACACTCAGGAAAATGCCATCTCCAGAATACAAAAAGAAGACAGCCAATTCAAAATGCATGAAGATGTAATTAAACACCAACATAATGTAATGTCAACATTATTTTTAAACTTAAAATAACAAAACAGTTTGTTATATTTGTGAAGAGTCCGTGTGGGAGATTTTTTTCTCACCTTATAAGGTTGTCCCTCTATGACCCCTGGACAACTTAGACAATTGCTAATTAAATGAATTTCTCAAAACCCAAAATTAAAAGTCAAATTTCCTTTCAAAACCTTTACAGGAATAAAGAAGTTGTGAAGAAGGAATATGGGTGCAGATTTGGACACGTGTGTGGTGTTAGGGGGCAGCGTCCAAAACTGGGAAGGCCGGAGACCCTAACAGGGCTCTGCTCAGGCTGCCGGAGACAGAGAGGAGAAGGCCTTTTCTTGCCCAAGGCCTGGGGAGGACCAGTGGGGCAGAAGAGCAGGTCTTCCTCCCACCACTGACAGGGGTTTTGCTGGGGGCCAGCTGTCTAGCAAGTGATACAGGCTACAGCTGTCCACCAGAGTGGGGTGTGGGGTGGGTAGGGCCATCTCTCTGTGCTCTGCCCAGGTGAGGGGTAGATGGGGCCCAGCCCAAGGAAGTCAGAGATCCCAAGGTTCCCTAGACACTCCTCTTCTGCTCCCAAAGGCAGAGGCCCCACCTTCTGAAACACTTTCTCACCAGACAGAAAGTGCCTCCTCTGGCCTTCCAGTGACAACCTGTTCTCTCCAGGGCACTCTAGAAGGAGCCTCACAGCCCTAGGATCAGAGTGCCCAGGTGGGGTGGGCCCCAAGATGGGGGCGGGAACAAGAGCCAGGGACCGGAGCTTAAGATCACCCCAAAAGGAGGAGCAGGGCAGGTGGACAGTGGGTGAGATGAGGCTTGTAGGGGTGTCCCAAGAGCATAGAAGCCCCGAGCTCCCTGGGGAAAGCACTTGTTAGTATGAACCCTGTGGTCTGTCAGAGGGAGGAGGAGTCAGTATTCACAGAAGACAGGAGGAGCGCCTGCAATCCTTAAATAGATTTATGGAAATGGTTTCGAATTACAGCATTTAGAAAATAAATATAATCTCAATACATAATGTTCTCTCCACTATATACTCTCCCCCCCACAGAAGCCTTTTTGCACACGTGGATTCCACTGTTAAACGGAAATCGCATTTTACCCTATAAAAGAAGCGGTAGGTGTGTCATCTCTAAAAATAAAACCGCAATCATCATTGCAATTGGAAGCCTGAGATTTAAGCCTGAGGCGGTATCCGCGAAGGGGTCACTCTGATGTGTCAGTCTGGTCTGGGAAAGTGGGCCAGGGCCCCATTGGTGCGGGGTCGGGGTCGTGGTGGCCAAAACGGCAGACTCCGCAGTCCCGGGGGGAGCCGGGGCCCAAGAACCTGACCCCCAGCAGCGGGACAGCAGAGGGCGGAGATCAGACCCAGCCGACGCCGAGTCCACTTCCCGCAATCCCCGCCAAGAAGAAATGAGACGCGTGAGGCGGCAGGCTGGGCGCTGGGGACCGTGGTCTGGGCAGCGGCGGGGCCGGGGAGGGACGGCCTGCCATTTCTGTTTTGGTGAGCGCCGGGGAAGCCCTGTCCAGCCAGGAGCCTACCCCGCCGCTTCCAGAGTGGGACAGAAGAGGCCGGCCTTCCGCGGAGTCGCGCAGCCAGAGCGCAGCGCCACAGACTGGCAGGAAACGCCGGCCCGCACGCCAGGCCCCCCGCCCCTGGGCTCCCTCACCCCCATAACCAGCCGGAGGACCCCGCAGGCGGATGGGCGGGATGGAGGCTCGCAGCTGGAGGAGACGCGGGGAGACGCTCCCGTGCTTCCTGGGGGTCCCGCCAGGGGGCGCGTCACAGGCCCGCCTTGTCGCTGTAGAAGGGCGTGACGTGGAACATGTAGCAGTGCGTGCACACGCGGACAGGCTTCACCTGCCCGTAGCGGGGCAGCGGTGCCGAGTGCGAGGAGCAGCGGGAGCAGAAGATCTGGAACGCGGTGGACGGGCGGGGTGAGGGGCAGGGCCCGGTCCGGCGACTCAGCCCCTCCCATGTAGGGCCCGGGGCAGGTGCGTGGGTCGGTGGAGCTGGGACCTTCAGGAAACCCTGGGGAAGGCTTAGCCCAGGAGGTTGGGCTCTCGGAGGGGGGCCCTGCACCAAGGCTGGACATGAGCAAAGTGCATACGGGAGGGCCCAGGCTGGGAATCCAAATACAGAGCCCTGAACCCAGAGGCTTGGCCACCCTCCAGGGCAGAGGTCCTGGTCCAGAGCCTCCTCGGGCTATGCGTATGCACCGGTCCCCTGATGCTGGGGGTGTGGTCCCACCTACCTTCCCGCAGCTACGGCAGTGGTGCTTTCGACGGATGACGGTAAATGGTGCTTTGCAGGCGGTGCAGAAGCCGCAGGCCTCGTCTGGCACCCATTCAGGTGGGTCTGTCATGAGAACCACAAACACATCAGCAATGGCAGGGCCTGGTGGGCTGGGGACAGGGTCAGAGGCCTGGCAGGTGCAGGCAACACTGACTCTCTCCTCCCTTAGACTCCAGGCACTGGTTTTGATTTCAGGAAACTGATGGTGTTGCATGCACCAGGCACCCTTCCCAGAGATGGCAGTGCTGGCCATCAGACCCCAATTCATGCACTGGCATGCAGGAAGTGCCTCAGGGAGCATCCAGCTGGGTGAGCAGACTCTAGCCATGGCTCTCCCAAGCTCTCCCTGGTAAGGCCTATCTGCTGGCATCCTCCTTGGCACCTCGCCCAGATCTCCAGGAACCCAGGGGGCCTATTTTCACAGTCTGTCACCAGCCCCTTCTGAAGGCACAAAAGAAGGGGTTCAGTGCCTCCACCTGCCAAGCCACCTATCCCCCAGCTGCCTGCAGACACAGAGGGGAGCTGTCTCCTGGCTTCACCTGCCCAGATGTGGCAGTCTGAGGGCTCCTCTTATGAAGAAGGCCCTGTGACCATCCCCCAGACCCCCATAAGGAGGTCCCCTTGCTCCCCCATTTCCTATGAGGCGGCCCCTCCCCCTGGTATCTTGGGCAGTGTCTAGGGCTGGCTGTGTGCCCACTCAGGAGGGGAGGAGGGTCCAGGGTAGGGAAGGGGCTGAGGTGGAGCAGAGAGGTAGAAACATCCAGACCAGGCTCTGGGTGCTTTGGTCAACATGCCAGGGGCAGTATGCCAGCCCCTGGCCCAGAGCTTCCCACACACCTTCAAAGTCCCCATCACGGGTCTTAGCTGCAAGTTCCGAGGATGACAGGGTCTCCTGACATAATGCACAGTCCTCCAAGGCTGCACTCCGCAGAGTCTGGGTGACTGGCAGAGAAAGGGAGGCCATTGGATGGTAGCAAGGCGGTGGTCACTTATTCCTGGTGGGTACCCTAGTTGTCTCCCGCAGGATCAGCTCCCCCAGTCCCACTGACAGTCTCTCAGCACGCAGAGGGAGGGCCCACGGCAGGTTAGGCACTGATTCTGGACCCTAGACTGCCAGAGTCTGAGAGCCCTGTCCAGAGCATGGCCCAAGGGGCTCACAGTCCACATGTGCACAGCCAGTCCATGATACCACCTTTTCTGCAGTGTTGTTTCCAGAAGGCAGACCTGCTAGGAATCCCCAGGCAGAATGGTGTGGTGTGGACTCGAGCTGAGTGGACACAAGGTTCTCCAGGGCTGCCCCAATGCCCAGAGCCCTGTGGTGAGGGGTAGGTCCCCAGAACAGGCACCGGGGGCCAAACTCCATGCCTAATCTGTCCTTGCCCTGACATCTTCTCCCTGTCCAAATAACTGCTGTGTGCATGTGTGCAGTGTGCAAGTAAGTCACATGCACGTGTGGCACACTACATGCATGTGAACGTGCACTTGTATGCATGCATATCATGTGTGCACGTGTGTGCACATGCCTGTGTGTGACTATAGGTGAGAGCGGATTCCTCTATCCCAAGTGGCCCACGCTCCCTCCCCATGACTCCCAGTTAGCCTCTGCTGTGACAGATGGAATTCAGTGGTGTGGCCTCTGTCAGTAGTGAGAGCTGGCCTGCCTTGCTGCAGTGTGTAGGGGTCAGAGATACCTGCTGCTTGCTTGAGAACAGAGGGCTTGGACCATCTGCATATTGGGGGGGCACTTCTTCAGGAGGGGTCTCTCTGGGTCTTTCCCAGGCCCCACTGCTATGCATCCCCTGATTGCACGTGTGGACTGGCAACTCAACCAATCCTGGGTACATGCCTGCCTCTTAGGGGCCATATTTGCCCAGGGTTGGAGGTGTGGTTTTCTCAGCACCCCCCTGCCTGGGGCAGGGGACACAGGCAGCTGGCACAGGCTCTGGATCCATCCTGAGTGGGCATTCAACTCACCCTTCCTTAACTTTTCCTTGTCATCTGTTTCTGGCTTGGTAGCCATGACCTCAAACAGCGTCTTAAGAATACTTCTCAGGTCACTAGCATAGTTGGTCTGCAGCTGGTCAGCCACACCTGAGGGAGGAGGACCATGGTAAGAGGAAAAGAGGGCGGACGGAAGGAACTTTGGAGGCGGGCTGTGGAGACACTCCTATCCAAGAAAGAGGAGCTCTTGGATAGGAGTGACAACCCGGGGGGCAGGAGGTCTGCTATTTACATTCGTGTATTTTAGCCACAGGTCACAGCTGTCACCGCAAGGTGGCTCTGGACACTCACTGAGGGACACTCAGAGCCCTACATTGTGCCTGCCCATGGGCACTCCCTGCCTCTTCACGTGGGAGGTCCCCACCTCTGCCTTCCTGTCTTAGGTAGATCTAGCCCCTTTCTGGGAAACAACAGAGGAGGTGCCATTTACAGCAATGCCAGGAGGAGGCTGTGCAGCCCTAAGGCAAGTTCCTTCCCATTTGAGTCTTCCACACCCCAAGCCCAGACCTCACACCTGAAATGCACACAAACAGGCGGTGGATCAGGTCATGGCTGCCGTGGAACCTGGACCGAATCTTCTCTCTTGTGGCCACTGGGGTGACAGCTGTTGCTGCTGGGGCCACCGCTGGCCCAGTCTTGTCTGAGGAACAGGAGCCAGCCCTGGAGCCGCTACACAGAGAAGGGGACACAGAGAAGGGTGTATGGCAAAGGCGTGGCCTGAAGGTCCACACAAAACTGTGTCCTCAAAGGCCCCCAGGCGTGGGGGTCCTGCCCAGACACACGACTTTCCAATGGCATCAATGTAATACACCTGCACCTTTCAGCTAGGGGGTCACAGCTGGCTCCAACCCTGCCCTGCCCTGCCTCGGGCTGCCCTAAGACAGCCACAGTCAGGGACCCACAAGTCCCAGCTTAATATCATCTATCAACTTCCTCTAGCAGGAGATTCACATTTCACACTATTTATTGGTGGTGGGCTGAATGGCAGCCCCCCCAAAAGATATGTCCACACCCTGACCTGTGGAACCTGTAAACATGACTTTCCTTGAAAAGAGGGACTTTGTAATTAAGTGAAAGATCTTGAGATGAGGAGATCATTCTGAAGCAATGACATTTTTTTTTTTTTTTTTTTTGTAGATACAGAGTCTCATTTTATCGCCCTCCATAGAGTACTGTGGCATCACACAGCTTACAGCAACCTCCAACTCCCGGGCTCAGGCGATTCTCCTGCCTCAGCCTCCCGAGTAGCTGGGACCACAGGCGCCCACCACAACGCCTGGCTATTTTTTTTGCTGCAGTTCAGCCGGGGCTGGGTTTGAACCCTCCACCCTCAGTATATGGGGCTGGCGCCTTACTGACTGAGCCACAGGCACCACTTTTTTTTTTTTTAATTTTTGAGACAGAGCCTCAAGTTATCGCCCTGGGTAGGGTGCCATGGCATCACAGCTCACAGCAACCTCAAACTCCTGGGCTCAGATGATTCTCCTGCCTCCGCCTCCCAAGTAGCTGGAACTACAGGCGCCCGCCACAACACCCAGCTATTTTCTGGTTGTAGCCGTCATTGTTGTTTGGTGGGCACTGGGCTGGATTTGAACCCGCCAGCTCAGGTGTATGTGGCTGGCGCCTTGCCCGTTGAGCCACAGGCGCCGAGCTGAGGAGATCATTCTGGATGATCCTGATGGGCCCTAAATCCAGTGACAAATGTCCTTGTAAGAGACACAAGAGGACACAGACACAAGGGAGAGGGAGAAGGTCATGTGGACAAAGACAAGAGACTGCAGTGATGTAGCTACAAGCCAGGCACCCCTGGAGTCCCCAGGAGCTGGAAGAGGCAGGAAGGAGTCTCCCCCAGAGGCCTTGAGGGAGGGTCCTCGGGAAGGCTCCCCTCTGCCAGATTGGGACTTCTAGCCTTCAGACCGTGAAGGGTGCCTCCTCCTGGAGCCAGAGGGAACTGACGATGACCCACCCTTTATCAGCTATGTCCTTGTTTTTTGTGAGACCCGCTGTTTGCAGATTACCCTGTGACAGTCCAAATACTAGTCACAGCTGAGCTACCCCAAGGTGTCTGCTTGCCCAGCCCAGGCTGTGTGTCACTGGCCCTCCAGTTTTTAAATAATTTATCTCCTATCTTCTTTTTGTCTTTTTGTCCCACTTTCTGGGAAATTTCCTCAACTTCTTCCATCTGCTATTAGGTTCTTTAATGTCCTATTCTTACAATTATTTCATGGATGCAAAATCTTTTATCTATCTAGAAATATCTGTTACAAGTTTTTAAAAGTTGCCATTGGCAGAGTACCCCGTCTGCTCTCCTTGTTGGGGTAGCTGTCTGGTGCACTGTCCATGCTGGAGGCTTGTTTAAAAGGAGGATGAGGGGAACAACAGGAGCATCTGCCTGCTGGGGAAGTGGAGATCGGTGCAACCACTTTGGAAAAATAATTTGAGTGAAACTGAGCTGCTCATGCTTTGCAGCCCAGTGCCTGCCACGGCACATACCCAAACTCTCTCTGTAAATGGCAGACTGCAGAATATCCAAGGCAGCACGGTTGTCCCTGTGCACAACTGGAAAGGTGTCCCAGTCTGTGGTGATGGCCTGTACAGCCAGCTATAGCCCCTCACCGTTGTGGGTACGGCCTTGTCATGGAAGAGCGTTCAGAATCACAGCGTCAGCTCCAGCAGAGAGGGAGGGTTGGAAGAGGCTAGAGCCTTGCTGGTCCCCTTCCTTCAGTGGGGTGGGTGCAGGCAGGGGACTTCGCTGTGCTGCTGGGGTGGCTGAGCTGCAGGACTGGACTTTCTGCTGAGTCCTGATGGTGGCCTGCACCTCTGCCCTGCAACTCGGCAGCCTGGGAACTGGTAAGGCAAGGAGGTGAGGCCATCGCGATCCAGAATATCAGCTTCTGATGTCCCCAGTCTCGCTTTTAGCCTCCGCCACCTCATGGACATTTGCACACCCTTGTTCCCTGCAGCATGCCTTACAACAGCCAGCGGGCAGGAGCCGCCAAGTGCACACTGGCGGAGCCCAGAAGCGGCAGCGTGTGCACAGTGGACCATGCTCAGTCTTAGGAAGTTCCCACACACGCAGCAGCAAACAAACCGAGTGCGCGCCATCATCAGTGAAATAAGCCAGCCGTGAATGGACGCATCCTGCGTGATTCTACCCACACAAGGGTCCTGGAGCTGTCAGACTCACAGAGACAGAAAAAAATCAAGGGTGCTGGGGCTGGAGAGTGGGAGTTAGCGCCTTAGCCAGTTGAGCCACAGGCACCAAGACTGGGTCCAAGTATTTGAGGTTGCTGTGAGCTAGGCTGACACCACCCCACTGCAGCCTGGGCAACAGAGTGAGACATAACAGACAGAAGGAACATTTTAAAGTCAGTAAGAAAACACAAAACAATTGAAAAACTGGCAAAGGCTCAGCACCTGTGGTTCTATGGTTAGGGCGCCAGCCACATACATTGAGGCTGGTGGATTCAAGCCCAGCCTGTGCCTGCTAAACAATGACAACTGCAACAAAAAAACAGTTGGGCATTGTGGTGAGTGCCTGTAGTTCCAGCTACTTGGGAGGCTGAGGCAAGAGAATCGCTTAAGCCCAAGAGTTTGAGGTTGCTATGAGCTGTGACACCACGGCACTCTAACGAGGGTAACATAGTGAGACTTTTGTTGTCAAAAAAAAAAAAAAAAAAAAACAGGCAAAGGACGTGAGCAGTCCCTTTGAAGACAACACACAATGGCACTGACAGTAAAAGGTATCCAGGAGGAGGGCATGTGGCTTCTGGAGATTAGCACCACTCTGGCGACAGTAAGTGGCAGAGCTTCGTGGGAAGTCATACCTTTGCTATGGCGATTCTATGTCTGAGGACTGATGCTAAAGAAATAATCCAAGTGAAAAAGAACCATGGAAGGAACTACTCATGAGGTTAGTGTTTAATGAAGGAAAAATGGGAAGTATAGACTAAGCATTTGTCCTCACAATAGAATACCATCCAATTAAAGTTGTGCTTCCAGTGGAAAATGATCATATACTCATATTCAATGAACAAAAAAGAAAAACTCATAAGGTTTGGGGATTTTTATTTCCTTCTTTTATTCTTATGTTTTCCAAAGTTTCTACAATGAACAAGGACCACAATTATAATTAGGAATAAGGAGGTCCATGCTGCTTTCCAAAGAAGGCAGGCTGGAGACACACCATAGCATGTCCCTGAGAAGAGCACAGGACCAGCCGGAGGCCAGCTTCTGTCATCCAGACAAGTGGCTTCACGGGCATGGGAGGCTCAGGACTAGCAAGGTGAGGCTAGGTGAGGAAAACAAGCTTTTAAAAGATGTCAACTGTTCCAGAAAAGGTATTGATGACTGAGAAGGTGGAAAACAGCCAGTAAGACAAGGGAAGTTTCAAAACAGGATCTGGAATGTTCTTAGCAGCAGGTGAATGCATTAGCATCTGCCATGGACGATGTCTGGCCACCGGGGCCTGAGGAAATGCTCCCGAGAGGGGTTTCTGCTGGTGGGGACCCTCATGCGATCTGCTTCCACGCTGGTGTCAGTCCCCTGGCCAGTGCCCAGGCAGCCCTACCCTTCCACCTGGAGGCTGTGATCTACCTGACCAGAGCCACATGCCCCAGGCTGGTCTTTGCCACAGCTCCTTTGCCTATCTCATACAGAGGCCTGATACATGGACTGGAGGCCTGTGAGCACAGGGCCTGCCTGTGAGCCCTCTACATCACACACGGGGCTGCAAAGGGGCCTGCTGGATGAACACATCCCATGGTCACCTCAGGGTAGCAGCATGATGTCCAGGACACTGGCCTCTGAGCTAAGGCCAGTACCATTGTCTCGGCTTCCATCTGTCAGCAGCTGAACAGGAAGGCTGAGGACACCCAGGCCACACATGGACTAGCTGTGTCACCGCAAAGCTTTGCACAAGTGTTACCCAGCACCAATCACACTCCCTGGCGTCTCGCTGTCTGAATTTTGGTGAACCCTCTGGTTGTGTGCAGTTGGTCTTTCGTTTTAAGACTACACACTGCAGATCAGCCCAGCACAGGTGTCACATTGCACTTCAAGGGGACAGGCTCCATCTCTTGCTCCTTGGTGGGTCTCAGCCGCCTGGAACATGCTTGAGAAACGGATAGATGGTGAATGGATGTAAGTACTGCCCATGAAGGGAGGAGGTCTGACCTGCTGCTACTAGGCTGACCTGTTCCCAGCTACCTCCAGGCACAGTCCTGGGCCCTGGCACCACTGTCTGGGGGTCCGGACCAAATGCATGGCTGTCCCTGTCACCTGGCCACTTGCCATGTGCTTTTTTCCTTGGCCCACTTACAGGTCCTCTTGCCTTTTCTCCACTGAAGTACAGGGTTTTGTGCTGAGCTGGACGAGGCCAAGGACTTCTCAGCTGTGTGAAGGGCCATGTCCACTGTGGGGTACAAAGATTATGTCAGAAGGATAGGAGGAACTTCCAGATGGGGTGGGTGTCTGCTGGTTGTCACCTGGACAAACAACAAAAACAGCGCAGGCCAAACCTGGAAACTCCCCCGAGCCTGTCAAAGGTTTCAGGACAGCTTCCTGTCAACCCTGGAGATAAATGATGCACTTACTGACGAGCTAAGTCTGAGGCCAACCAAGGAGCCTGTTAGAACAAAATGTGTTCTGTTTGATACGGTCACGAAGCTTGGGCAGCAGGTCAAAAACAGTCTTAACAAAAAACAGGAGAGGTTGTTCTCACAAGGCTGTGGTTGTAGCACTATCTGTAACAGCAAAAGTCCAGAAACAACCCCATGGCCAGCAGCAGAGCCTGACTCGGCTGGAAGGGAAATTAGGGACAATCTTTTGGGCTGGGAGGCCAGGAAGACTAGTGGAGAGCAGTGTTTGTAGCACTGTTACGAATGGGAGGGGGCAAAATGCTGTGTGTATCTATCTACAAAAAGGATAAACTATGAAAAAAATTTAAATTGTTCCCCTTAGTGGTGGGAAGAAATAAAGTCCCTTCAGACAGACTTCTCTGAGTGTATCTTATTGTCTAGATTTGACTGGGAACCAAGAAAGTATTTCCCATAATTATAAAACTGAGTTATATGAAAATAGCAATCTATACAAAATCTCTATAAATCTACTGCTAAAGGGAAAAAAGTAACCTAACCGTGAGTAAAACTGGTGGCATAATCTCAGGAGAGGAATGATTTCAAGAGCTGTTAAAACAATCAGTTGACTGTATATTTAGGATATGTCCTAAGGACAAAACCATCTGTAAAATATGTTAAAAAAAAAAAAAAAAAAAGCTTGGATAGTAACCAGTGTTGGTGAGGATGTGGAAAAACTGGGACCCTTGTGCACAGCCAGTGGGATGCAAACTTCAGCCATTCCGAAATATAGGTTGACAGTTCCTCAGGAAGTTGCCACAGAGTCACCACATAAACCATCAACTCGCTCCTGGGGACAAAACCCACAGAACTGAACACACGTGTCCACACAAACACTTGTACACAAATTCCCACAGCAGCACTGCTCGCAGTATCCCAAAGTAGAGACAGCACACACATCCATCAGCTGGAGGATGGTCAAAACATGGTGTCCACTGAAAGTGGACATTACTCAGCCTCAGAGAGGAATGAAGACTCATTTACGCTTCAGCTTGGATGAGCCTTAAGCACACTGTGCTCAGAGACAGAAGCAGGAGACAAAAGGTCACGTATTACCAATGTCCCTTGACCCGTGATGAGTTAAGTCCTGACAAACCCACCATAACTTGAAAATACCACAACTTAAAAATGCATTTAACACACCTAACCTTCAAAATTCAAAGTATAGTTTCTCTGGCTCGGCGCCTGTGGCTCAATGGGCTAAGGCGCCGGCCATGTACACCTGAGCTGGCAGGTTTGAATCCAGCCTGGGGCCAGCCAAACAACAATGATGGCAGCAACCAAAAAATGGCCAGGCGTTGTGGTGGGCACCTATAGTCCCAGCTACTTGGGATGCAGAGGCAAAAGACTCGCTTGAGCCCAGGAATTGGAGGTTGCTGTGAGCTGTGATGCAATAGCACTCTATCCAGGGTGACAGCTTGAGACTCTGTCTCAAAAAAAAAAAAAAAAAAAGAAAGAAAAAAAGGATGGAGACTTTATAGCTTTTGTATTAACCTGGATGGAGTTGAAAACACATTCTTCTTAGTAATTCTTCCACAAGACTGGAAAAGCAAGTATTCAATGTACTCAGTACTAATATGAAGCCAGTAG